>ML321909.1:0-62191 GCA_005239505.1 Nicotiana paniculata | reverse complement strand
AAATATTAAGATGAGACCTCAAAGAAATATTTACATTAAAATAGTATAGAATTTGGGTGTGGTCAAAAATTAGTTGTTCACAGTATTGATCACTTTGGTGCAGAAGGAGTCATAGAAATTTTCCACATCTTTGACAAGCTTGTCCATATTTTCTGTCATGGAGTTGAATGCCCCGGTTCCTTGCCTCCGTGTGGCTCCCATATCCATCCTAAGCTTGGCCAAGTGTGTACCTGTCTCTTTAGTGACTTTCCTGATCTTGTCCACCTGTTCTTTCATCTCAACGAGCAGTAGTTTTACCCCATCCAGGTATTGCTGAATCTACTGAAGATTTGAGAGGCAGTCGACTGAGATTCTTATTGTTCAGTATGAGCTTCAACTGGAACTGGAACGGTTTAAACTTTGGCGCGCTTAACCCATCCATCATCAGCCAAAGTGTAACCCATCATTAAAAAAGTTGTCTTATCATAAGTGTTGGTAATATGCTTGGGTGTGAAATGTGCCAAATCTACCTTCATAACTTCAAGAGTGTGTGAGATAAGGAGACCATATGGCAAGCAAGCAGCAGAAGAAGATATTTTCCTGATACTCTCAAGCATGTATAGGCGAATCCACACAAATCAGTCCAGTCTTTTATTATTAACAAGGCAATAAAAAATAAAAATATCTCTAGTAGATAAAGTTCTAAGGGACTCAATTCTGAGAAGTAAAGTAGTGGAAATTATGTGGGCCAAAACACGGTGTTCAAACTTCAAATTCTTGGGGCCAATATCAGGAGGGTTATCAGACAGAAAAGCTTTTTCTTCTTCAAAAGAGACTTCAAAATCTTTTGGCCAAGAGTTTTGCACAAAGACATCAAACCCACTAAATTTAGCAGAGAAAATCTTTTTAGATTGATAAGAGTCCAGAACAATTCGAGTGCCTAAAACTATGGATTCCAAATCATCTTTATCATTCACAAATAAATTTTCATAGAAAATTCTCACAGCCTCTTCATAAACAGAGTTCCCAATAGTATAAAACAGAGAAGAAAGATGTTGAAAATCAAATATAGCAGTCACATCACAGTGCAAATTTTTCATAAGAGAAAGATTTACAGAGCATCCATAAGCCATAGATTTTGACTTATAAGACTCAAACCTTGCTTTTTCACTAGGTCCATAGAAGATCAATTTGTCCTCTGGTCCGAATATCGTGCTTTCCACCTTTCCTTTCTTGCATGTAGGCTTTTTGGGGGCTTGCTCCATGGGCCTTTTTCCTGCTTTTTTCTGGCTAATGGGAAGATTTTATGAAGATTCACTACTCTCATTGTCTATTTTGCGAAAATATGAATCGGTGGATGACTCCAGGTCTACAATTTCTTCAGGGTTGAGGGTTTTTTGAAACCTTTTGTTTCGTCTGGTTGTAGTGGAAGAGGAAAAATTTCTTTTTACCATGGTGAGAAAAATTGTTAGAAGAGAATGAGGAGTGAAAATAAGAAGAAAGGGTTTTATCAAGGCGTTGGAAGGATTGAAGGATCGCCTTAGTTAATGGAAAGGGCGGATTCAAAATGGAAGTGACCTTTCTGAAAGGATGTTTCGGCGGTACAGATGAAAAATTAACAATGATACTAACAGTAAATCAAAGTTAAACACTCATAATAAAGGAAATAAAATATTTTAGAAAAATATAAAAGATTTGTTTTACAAATTTGGCACAATGCCAATCTTTTTCCGTGGTAAACAAAATCTTTCCTCTAAAAGAGGTTTTGTAAGAATATCAGCAAGCTGAGATTCAGTGCTAATGAAATATAATACAATATCACCTTTAGCAACATGATCACAGATAAAATGATGCTTGATTTCTAGATGCTTTGATCTAGAATGATGGACAATATTTTTTGACAAACATATGGCACTAGTATTATCACAAAATATAGGAGTAGAGGTAAGAGATAGATCATAGTTGAGAAGTTGATGCATAATCCATAGAACTTGTGTACAACAGCTTCCAACAACTAAATATTCTACTTCAGTTGTTGATAAGGCAACACAATTTTGTTTCTTGCTATGCCAAAAAACTAGTGCATTTCCCAAAAGTTGACATGTGCCACTGCTGCTTTTCCTGTCAATCTTGTCACCTGCAAAATTTTCATTTGAAAATCCTCTTAAAGCCAAATTGTTAGAATGAGCATACCATAATACTAATTCAGAGGTACCAATGAAGTGTCTTATAATGCGTTTAACAGCAGTAAGATGAGATTCTTTAGGAGCTGACTAAAATCTTGCATACTTGCAAACACTAAACATAATATCTGGTCGACTAGCAGTGAGATATAATAAGGATCCAATCATTCCTCTATACATAGTTTCATCAACACTTTTTCCATTGCTGCCTTCATCAAGCATCGTTGTTGGACTCATTGGAGCTCCAATGGACTTAGCATTCTCCATGCCAAACTTCTTTATAAGTTCTTTGGTGTACTTGGTTTGGCTAATGAAGATCCTTTTAGGAGACTGTTTGATTGGTAGTCTAAGAAAAAGAGTTAATTCTCCCATCATACTCATTTCAAATTATTCTTTCATAGAAAGAGCAAACTCTTCACATAAAATAGAGTTAGACTACCAAAAATAATGTCATCAACATAAATTTGAGTAATAAGATTACCTGAACTTGAATTCTTAATAAACAAAGTTGTATCAATAGTACCTCGTTTGAAACCTTGATTTAGAAGGAAAGAGCTTAACCTTTCATACCAGGCACGAGGAGCTTGCTTGAGTCCGCATAGAGCTTTAGTCAGCTTATACATGGTCTGGGAGTGTGACATTCATGAATCTAGGAGGTTGCTTCAAATATACTTCTTCAGAGATGTAGCCATTTAGAAACACATTGTTTACATCCATTTGAAACACTTTGAATCATTTGTGAGCGGCTAAGGCAAGTAGTGTTCGAATAGATTGCAATCTTGCGACATGTGCGAAGGTTTCATCATAGCTGATTCCTTCTTGCTGAGAGTATCCTTCCGCAGCTAGTTGTAACGACCCAGCCGGTCGTTCCGAGAGTTTAGCCCTCTTTTCCCCATTTATGCTTCAGTCTTGTATGGTTCATCTCTTTTGTATTGCGTTGGGTTGATTGGTTCGGGTTCGGAGTGGTTGCGATGAGAAAGAGACCCTTAGTCTCTTAAGTTGATGATTTAGTGGAAAAGTCAACCGGAAGTTGACTTATAGGTAAATGATCTCGGAATGAGAGTTTTGTGGCTCGGATAGATTCATTAGGTGATTTGGGACTTAGGAGTGTGTTCGGAATGTCATTCGGAGGTCCGGAGTAGAATTAGGCTTGAATTGGCGAAATTGAATTTTTGGCGATTTTCGGTCGGCAGTGAAAAATTAGCTATCGGGTTCGGAATGGAATTTCGAAAGTTGGAATAGGTTTGTAGGGTCATTTGGGACGTGTGTGCAAATTTTCAGGTTATTCGGACGCGGTTAGGATGGTTTCGCCATCGTGGACGAATTTCGGAAGTTCAAAAATCCTTAGGCTTGAGTTTGGATTTATCGCGCACGAGGAACATAGAAACTCACTTAGAGCAAGCTACTCGAGAATACTTATAATTACTTTTCCGCATACTATACGGAGAATGAAAAATGCGAGAGATATTTTGGAAGAAGAAAGAAAGTATGTAAATCAAAAGGAAAGAGAGTATAAAATCAATAGTAAGTAGTAAATAAATAATTAAGGAAAGAAGGCATTGGCAAAATCTTTGAGAATATTGGAAAGGATTCAGGAATATTTTAACTGAGAAAGAAATCGATCGGTTTTCTTTCTGAAAGCTAAGTGTACTCATAAAATGTCATAACAATATAGTACTAAATAATACTTAGTAGTAACAAATAAATAATAAAATGCATAAGGGTCAGAAATAAACTTAAATAACAAAATATATAGTGAAAATTATAATAAAATTAATTTTGTTGCAATAATGCAATAATATAAGAAAAATTGCAGTCATTATAACCTTTTAAATTAAAATAGCTTCCTCGGGAATTAATTGAATAAAGGAGGGACAAAACTAAGTGTCAATAAACGATAACAATTTCTTTTTAATTTTTTCAGATGTATACTGATAATAATAATAATAACAAATAATAATAATGTAATTAAAGGGAGTTCCAATCCATCTTCTGCAGGAAAAAGTGTTGCTATTTTCTGCGTCCATGTCATATAGTTCGACGAACATTCATGACGTGACACAATTGGTCTCTAAGCCAAAATAACTTCTCAATCTGTTGATGCAGCAGATATATTTGTAGTCTATATTTACTTTTATATTTGTTAATAATAATAATAATTAGTTTCTCGTCAGTATCTCATATAAATTTATACAAAACTTTAAACGAAAAGAGTGCAATGTCTTCTTTTCTTTCTTTATTTATTTTATGAAAGGTGCATGATATAATCTTTTTAGGTAAAGGTAAAATATGCATAAAAACCTTAAAAGAGTAAAATTTAATTAGAGACCACAATTAATTTTCTTAATGAAGCTTTCATGCAGCAGTATTTCCGTGTAATGAAACTATTCAACTTAAAAAAAGTGATCAATAATTATTTAAAATATCAATCTATAGAACCAAGTAGAGTGGTCGAAAGGATTAAAATTTATTCCGTATAGATAGCAGTCAAAAGGATTCATTCTTTGATGAATTAGAACAAATCAGTCCAATAGCAACAATAAAAATGAATCATAAAACTTCAGGCCGTGACAAACAATTAAGAGGTCGGATGAAAAAGAATATCAGAGGAAACAAGTTTTCGAGCAAAGGAAAATTTATCTTTGTTTGGTTGGATATTTAGAAAAAAAGCTGGTAGCATTTCCAAAGCACGTGTATTTTTTTTTTTTTTTTTTTTGTAAAAAAGTATGTATGAAAATACTAAGCATTGCGAAAGAAGTGACTTTTTTTTTTTCAATCCAAACAAGTCTGTCACTTGTACAAGAATTACATTTGAAGAAGAGGCTAGGCTTGGCCTTCTTGTGAACTTTGATAATCTGGGTCAACCAAGCTAATAAATTGAGTACATATCAAAATCTGCTAAATGAAAGTGGCAATAAAGGGAGTCCGGAATTAAAATGTGATTTTTTTGGATTCAAAGAATCAAAATGTGTGAAAAAAAATATAGTGACCATTTTATATAATGTCTTTTTAAAGAGCGTTATATCTTAACGGACGTTTGCCCGTTAAGGTATAGCGCCCTTTTATATTTGAACGTCAAANCTCCCCTTCCCACCCCCCCCCCCTATTTTTAATCAGAAAAAGCTCGAGTTGAGCCCATCGGTCCCACAAAAAATGTATATTCTCGGTCCCACATCCTAGCTAAGGCGTTATTTCGGAGTGGGTTGCTTGTTTCGGCTTCAAATCACCAAATTTTCAATTTTCTAAAAACTTAAAATCGAGGTATTCCGACTTAGTTTTTGTTAAAACTCGTATAAAAATGCATATTAGTTGTTTTTAATGTGTTCTATGTTATATTGTGATTGTTTTGCGATTTAACTAATTTGTTATTTTTTTACGGACTATAGTATTAGTGTGCTAAAAAAATTAGTAAAAATATAAAAATTATTATTAGTTGTTAAAAAATATTAATTAGTTACTTTTAGATTATTTATTTGCTTAAAGACTAGTAAAACAGATAAATTGTTCCTTTAGTTCTCTCTAGTGGTATCTTGTGGCCTAATATAGTGCTTGTATTTGTAATGTAGTGCCCTTTTAGCGTAGTAAAATGTAGTGCTCTTTAGCGTAGTATCCTTGTAGTTATTGAAATTAATCATTTAAGTATCTCATATACCCAAAAATACATCAAAAAAGCTGATAATTCAAACACAAACTCTATCCAATTCTAGTCAACGATCGTAAGAAAATAACATGAGAAAACAATAATATTTCACGGACTAAGTATTGTTATATGAATATTTAATAATTAAATCCTGTATAGTTATGAAAATTGATTATTTCATTTTATTATAATAAAAAATAAGTGAGTCATAAACAAAAATATATAATAATAATAATAAAATTAACATATAAAATAATAAAAATAACATATAAATTAATAAAAATTAACATATACAATATTAAACTAACATATAAATAATAAACTAACATTTAAAATAAAAGACTTGTTGAGTGATAAATCGGGAAAATTTTCTCATCATGAACACAAGAATTCAGGATATCTTGGTGCTACTAGGCCTCAAATATCGAATCCGGAACCCATATGTGATTATTTAATAATTAAATCTTGTATAATTATAAAACTTAATTATTTAATTTTATTATAGTAAAAAATAGGTGAGTAACAAACAAAAATATAAAATAATAAAACTAACTTGTACAATAATAAAACTAACACACAACAGCAACAACAACCTAGTAAAATCCCACCAGTGGGGTCTGGAGAGGATAAAGTGCACGCAGATCTTACCCCTACCCCAGAGGGGGTAGAGAGGTTGTTTTCGGGAGACCCTTGGCTCAGAGACAATAGATCTGTGAAAACAAAATCCAAAAAATAATACCAACAACGTGAGAGACAGCAAATAAATGGAAAAGCATTAACACAAATATTATATAAAAATGTGAAACACAACATAAATCGCTAGCTGAGCTAGACAAAACACTATCATACTCGTCGGCACAAAGAGAGAAACCGGGACAAAGAGGAAAATCGCTCGACTACCCTTTAACCTACAACCCTAATGCTCGACCTCCACACCTTCCTATCAAGAGCCATGTCTACGGAAATCTGAAGCCGCGCCATGTCCTGTCTGATCAGCTCGACCCAATATATCTTAGGCCGCCCTCTACCTCTTCTCGTACCTGTCAAAGCCAACCGCTCACACTTCCTAACCGGGGCATCTAGGCTTCTCCTCTACACGTGTCCGAACCATCTAAGTTGCGCTCCCGCATCTTGTCGTCCACCGGAGCCACGTCCACCCTCTCCCGAATATCTTCATTCCTAATCTTATCCATCCTAGTGTGCCCACACATCCATCTTAACATCCTCATTTCCGCTACTTTAATCTTCTGGATATGTGAATTCTTGATTGGCCAACACTCAGCCCCATACAACATGGCCGGTCTAACCACCGCTCTATAGAACTTACCTTTGAGTTTCAGTGGCACATTCTTGTCACACAGGACTCCAGACGTTAACCTCTATTTCATCCACCCCACCCCAATACGGTGCGTAACATCCCCGTCGATCTCCCCATCTCCCTTAATAATTAACCCTAAGTACTTAAAACATTCTCTCTTAAGCATAACCTGTGAGTCAAGCCTGGCAGTAGCCGACATGGAGGTTCCGCCTTTGCATCCCAGACCTGCCACGCTAGAGTTACTATTGCTACAGGACGACCATAGGTCATCCTACATATGGGAGGGACAATTACTGGCCCAAACGTTCCGCGCCAGGAGAGTAGACGATATGTGGGACTTTCTTAGGGCCCACCCTCTCCATCCCCGTATAGTCAGACGCCTCCAGGATACAGGTTTTTATAGGATTTTAGATATCGTTTGGCTGCAGCTGGATTAGTCGTTGATCATGACCCTGATAGAACGGTGGCGACCGGAGAAGCACACATTCCATTTGCCCATTGGAGAGGCCACTATCACGCTTCAGGACGTGGAGGTCCTGTATTGGCTGCCCGTTGATGGACACCATGTTTCTTTGTGGAATGCCATCAGAGAATATACGGATTTGCAGATCCTGAAGATTCTGCAGCGGCTCACCAGTTTCCAGCCATCGGATAAGACTGCATTGATTGGGGCCAGTCGTTTGCAGTTGACACCCCTTCAACAACATTTGGAGGCGATGCATGCTGACATCACAGATGATACACCAGAGCTTCATATTTACCGGACATAAGGTTGTTGCTGTTTCTTATGTTTGGAGGGGTCTTGTTCCAGAACACTTCGGGGAACCTATTCAGCTTGAGATATCTTTATCATTTTGAGCGTCTAGATGATTTAGATCATTACAGATGCTGCTATTCTCGGTTACTTGTACAGGCAGATGTGCCGGGCGAGCATAGGCACCCAGCGAGACGTTGCTTGATTATTTCTGCTGCTACAGGTGAAAACTAAGTCGAATACTCTATTCATTATAACATACCTAGTAAAAATATACCTTAAATTTTACGTCCACTTTGTATATAAGGTTTGGGCCTGGGAGCGGCTCCTGCAGTTACAGACACTCTACCATTCTTAGCTCTGGGTGCACCACCTCCGTTTCTCCCTCTAGCTAGGAGGTGGGTTGATAGGCGAGCATATGTACGGGAGTACGAGACTCTACATAATCTCCTCTATTGGAGGGATTTGTTGGATTTGCTGGAGGGTGCACAGGTAAATGTATAACTAAGTTTACTTGGCATGGCTTCATATGTGTTGCGTATACTCACGTTTTCTGTTGTTACTTAATAGTTCATTTGGAGGCCATACAACGATGAGCTAATAGCTGGTTTGCCCTATTATTTCTCAACCGGCGGAATTATGTGGAGCTCTTTCGTCCCGTTGATGTGCCTTGATATTGACGAGCATCATGCCATCGAGCGAGTACTTCGCCAGTTTGGCCGCCCGCAACTTGTGCCGCCATCGCCCTCTTGGCATATGACACACTACCAGTGGGATGATCGTTTCAGGGTGGAACAGACATATATGACATGGCTAGAGGTGCAGATCGGTGCTTGGGACCAACGACATGACCTGATTCTTCCCCCTTCCACCTGAGCGGATGGATGGTGAGCATGAGTATATGGCCTGGTACCGCAACATTACTCGAATTTTTGTCGGGAATCCCATTTATCCCGTTGATGGTCGGTACATTCCATATGTCGGGAGGCACTGATCGGGTCCAAACCCACACTACTTGAGTAGCGAGACCGTCGATGCAATAATAACCCAACTAAGGTCGGGATCAAATTCACAGGAAGTTAATAATTGGATTAGGTTTATATCTAAGTGAGATGCGAGTTTTGACTCTAATTTCACTTCCACAAATTTGGTTGATATTCTACTTCTATTTTTACTCTAATGATTGTAATTAATAAAACTAAGGACAATATTTTTGTTTTGGGTTTTTCAAGTGTTTAAAGGGACTAGGGGCGTGACTTCTACCTAGGTGGTTATCCAACGGGTTGTAAATTCTAGGGCAAGCTTGATTAGTTGGGGTCGTAATATAGCTATCATACCCGGGTACTCTCTCTATACCTCTCGGCAGTTTGAGTGATTTTGCCCAATTTGGCTTTCTCAAGTCCAAATAGGTATTCATACAAATCAAGTGATATTAGCTCAAGTCGGGTATTACTATCTCTAGGTTTAACCTTTTAGTTGAGGCTATCAATTTCTTGAGTTCACTTCAATTCCTTGTTAGCCTAGTTTTCCTAGACTTAGTCCCACTTTCTCAAGTAGAGACTAAGTCATATAGGCACGAATCAATATTTGCAACCATTAACTCTTGAGTTCTAGCAAGAACTAGGCTAAATATCACTAACCCAATCACTAACAAGTCCTAAATCAAACACCCATTAAATACCCATACTAGGGTTGGGTCACAACCCTAGCTATGAGTTTAGCTACTCATGAAAATTGAAGAAATTAAAGAAG
This sequence comes from Nicotiana paniculata, assembly GCA_005239505.1. Classification (NCBI taxonomy): domain Eukaryota; kingdom Viridiplantae; phylum Streptophyta; class Magnoliopsida; order Solanales; family Solanaceae; genus Nicotiana; species Nicotiana paniculata. The sequence goes on along the minus strand of ML321909.1, from coordinate 52,565 downwards.
AATTGAAGATAGAATCCATAATATTAGATTATGGGATGAAGAGTTTAGAGATGAATCTAGTACAAAAGAACCAAAAGCAGTAAAGAAAATTTTCACAGGTGCTCTCCTAAAACATAACTTGACCTAAAAATGACAAAAAGTTCTATTTATACTAAGTTGAAAATATCTGACAAAAATGCCCCTGCGAAGATTGTGTAGCCGCATAATTCTAAGTGCGGCCGCACATTTTATTCTGCGGCCGCATATTTGTGGTGCAGTCCGCGTTCTTCACTTTGAATTCTGGCTTGAGCTGGACTTTTGCGGCACTCATGATTATGCGGCCGCATAAAAGTGATGCGGTTCGCACTTTCTTGACCTTGGCTGGAAACAACTCTATAAACTTTCATTCCTACGGACCGCACAATTGTGTGTGCAACTGCACTTGACATCCTACGGCCGCATAATTTTGGTGCAGTCCGCACTCTTTCAGTTTACCCAAGTTGCCAACTCTCTGATCCTCGTTCATCACGGACCGCATAAATTGAATGCGGCTGCATAATGACTTTCGTGGCCGCACAATATATGTGCGGTCCGCACTTCTTGATGTGAGAAATGCCAAGTCTCTGAACCTTCTTTTGAGGCCGCACTAGAATTGTGCGGTCCGCACAGTAGGCCTCTTTGTCCTATTTTGGTTCTTGTTCGACTTTTGACTCCTTTATGAGTTGATTTGATTCCTTTGGCTCATATTGAACAATTCCTGCAAACAAGCACATTTCATTAGTATCCGGGAATACCTTTAAGCATTTATGACCTAAAACACAAGTAAAATAGAGTAAATAAGAGGTCAAAATACATACTTATCAACTCCCCCAAACTTATGATTTTTCTTGTCCTCAAGCAAATAAGGTAATTCCCACCTCCACTAGAAAAAAAGATATTTCAGCTGACCTAAGGTGAATTAATCATGCATCAATTGGGACTAACAATTACCCTCAACACAAAGGAATTATCAACAACACAATGTTTTGACTTTTGAGTACCATAGTTCTAATGTGACACTAGAGCATCAAGAGTTGACTTTATTCATCAAGGAAGCTCGCTCTATCACGTAGGTCATTGTGAATCCCAAACTTCTCCACCTCTACTCTCCATGATCAAATCTCGCTTTAGAATGTAGCACTCGAAACAAGGATTTTGAAGAGGTTCGCTCATCTCTCTCAAAAGAATGTCACAAGTCCGGCTCTAAGTACCATAAGATTGCCCCTTATGTAAATCACCACTAATGTAAGCTCACTCAACTTGAAATCATATAGGGCTTTTACGGGAATGTAATGAAGGCTTTTGGATCAAGGTAGGACTTGTTGGAATATGATTGTTTCATCTTTCCTTAAGCATTCCATTTTCTCTTTTTGGCTCATACTTTCTCGACTCTTTGAGTCATTTTCTTCTTCCTTGGGGGAACTAAAGAGACGTAATGTCACTCTTTCTTGATCATGACAATAATTTTTCTCCTTTTCTATTTAGTCTCCCATGCCTTTCATCATTTTTTTCTTTGAATCCCTTCAACTTTCTGCCTTATTCACTTTCTTTTTGACATTTTTCTTTTTGGCCTTTCTTCCTTTTCCTTGCCTTCCTTTTTCTTCATTTCTTTTTCTTCTTTGTACCTTCTATCCCTTTCAAACTCCTCGTCTCTCCCCCAAACTTATGCTTTTGCCAATTGTTGCTCAAGAATGCTAAGGAAAGATTGGGTGCCAAGAGAGGGTCATTGCAAAACAGATAAAGGTTTGTAACCTGGTTATTGAAAGAAAAAGGGCTTCGACTCAAAGGGGTTGACTAGGGATATCATATTGGTCGGCTATGGAAGTTTTCAAGTTTCAAATTGGATCAAGGAGGGCCTATAGTCATTTCTCAAGTCTAGCTACACTTAGAATTTCGCCTAGACAAATATTCGGGGCAAGTTCTAGACTTATTGGCACGAGAACTTGGACTTGCAATTCAATATCTCACCTTTCAAGCTGCTGGATTGTTAAAGAGAACAGAGTCGAGGGCCCACAACAACCCTAGCTAATATTGAAAATCACATATAGCTCGAATGAACCACTTGATGATTGTTTAAGTCAACACAAGAGTCTAAAGGTCACAACTAGAGCTATTTTATGCCAACAACTTTGTTTCTAACCATAAGGTCGAAGATAAATGTGTTAGTACCAAGTGAAGCCTGCTTGAGACACTTTTATTCGTTACTACTATATTTACCAAAAAATAAAATAAAACGAACTCAATCCCTTAAGAAGGTTGTCACGCCATCCATTGTTGGGAAGAGCCACCCGGTTCACACAACATCCACCTTTGGAAAGAACTGTGGAATTAATAAAACCAAAGGCTTATTGTTCACACAAAACGTAAAAAGAAGCTAACAAATTAAAAAGAATCTACTAAAGTAAATAAGAAGTTATGCAACTAAGGAAAAACAAACTAAATAAGTTATGAAGTAAACTACAGAAGGTAAACTGATAATATACCAAATGAAGTAAGGCGAATATATACATAAGGGAAATGAATATATACATAAATGGGAATATATACATACCAAAGGAAAAATAAAGATAAAAGAAAAAGTAGTGTAATAGTTATTACATACCAAATGTCAAAGTCAATCAAAATGAACGACCCCCAAATGAAAATTAGCATTATCCTCAATGCTAATAAAAAATAAGAACAGGGAAAGGGGTAAAGAGTAAAGAAAACTCCCTATGTGGTCTCAGTCCGCATAGGGTCCTCAACCTCTGTGGTGTCCTCAGCCTGCATGGGGTCCTCAGCACTCTCTGTATCCTCTAACTGTATCTCAACATCTCCTGACTGAGGGGCTACTGGGTTGCTGAGCATCTGTATCAACTCCTTAGCAGTGTGTGTAGTTGCATTCGGCTCCTCAGACTGGCCGGCTGCTTCCTCTGATGTCTCCGGCACTGTTTCATATGCTGCTGGGACTGACTGCTTTATGAGTAGGTCCAATGGAAGATATCCAACAGAAGAAATCTTATCAACCTCCTTGCGTAGATTGTCCACCAACTCCTTTGATGCTTCAGTCTTCCGTATCTTTTTCACCTGTTTTCCCAAATCCTTGATGATCTTCCCATGCGTATCAAGAGTCTCTAGGATTTTCTTCTGGTTGTCCGGAATTTTCTTCAATGATTCCTCCACTGACGGAGGTACCTGAGGCTCTTCTGGGGCTGATGACTGTGCTGCAACATCACTGGATATGGTAGTCAGCTTTGTGGTAGCTGCTTGCATCCAGTTTAGAGGCTCGCCGGTGTTTGGGAGACTCGCAGCACAGTCTGAGGGTAAGTATATGAGGCCAGCACTGATAGAGTAGCTGAAGCAGATGGTCCAGAGGATGAAGGAGGCATGGTTGCTGCTCCGGTAGAAGTACTGGCTGTTGTGGAAGCCTCGGCAACTTAACCAGTAACCACTACAGCTGGCTCTTCAGACTGGCCAGTAGAGGTAGTAGCTTTACCCTTGAATTTAGGATGGTCAACTCCTTGGAGGTGGTACCATGAAAAAGGCTTCTTTGCATTCACCTCAATATCAAAGTAATTCGATTCTACCCCTTGATCTTGGAAGTACTCTGTGAGTAAATTGGGGTAGGTATATGACCTCTCCTCTTTCTGGACCTCACTTGAAATGTTGAAAGACATCAGGGATCCCACATTTATAAGATACCCGACCATGATGAAAGCCACTAAAACTGCACGGGGAAGTGAAAGGATGTTTTCATAGAGGCATGGATCAAGACGGTTGCACACGAATGTTCGCCACCCTTTTGCCTCAAAGTTTAGGGTGGATCGGACTATATGAACTCTTGTTCTGAACAATGGAGGTGTTGTCCCTGGAATTTCTAGTATCTCAGCTAGACACGGGCAAACTGCATCACCCATAGCTAGCTTTTCAAAATACTGTACCGCTTCTACCTCTTCAAATACTACATATTGGTTCAGTGCATGGGCGTCAAAGCAGATTTTCAAATTCCTGACCTTCGTCACCTTGGTACCCTTTTTGATGTGGGCAACATTGGCGTAGAACTCTTTGACCAGGTATTCATTTGCATCTTGCATGCGGGAGTTGAAACATTTCCATCATTTTTGCTCTTCAAATTGCTTGAGGACATTTGGGTTGTGCTTGCTCAAATCCTTTATCAAGAAATGTCGCTCAAGAGTGAGCGACCTTTGTGACCACCATTCTCTGAATTTGGAATAAGCTTTTTCACTTAAAATTTTTTCCTCTCATACCTCTGGTCTCCTTGATCTTTCCGAACCCCCAACAGTAGTATCACCCCCTCTCTATCATCCGAGACCTCATCATCATCATCTAAGTTAATTGGATTAGCTGGAGCAGGTGGGGAGAGAGGGCTCGGATTCTTGACTACCCCCCTCTGAACCTTTAGAAGAACTAGACAAGGAAGTTGGTTCATTGACCAGCAGCTGGAGTCTCCCGGGGAATTGTCTTGATTGAGCTTTTGGTTGTGCTTGCACTGATTCACCCTCAAAAGCTTCCCCGTATGGGAGGTACTCACTGGTGTCTGAAGCTTCAGGAGATGGTCTACTAAGTGTACTTTTCTTGCGTAGGACCTTTTGGACTGAAAGTGGCATGTTGGGTTTGCCTCGACCCCGGCCTCGAGAGTGTTCTGCCCTCCCTTTGGATGTATCTCCTCTGCCACAAGAACGAACCATTGTTTGCAACATATAAGTAGTGAAACTCAATTAGAATTGGAGCTCATAATGTGTACAGAATCAAGATTGACAATGCAATACACAGCTCTCAGAAATGGACAGTGCGGACCGCACAAAAGTGAGTGCGGTCGCGGACCGTACAAAAATGAGTGAGGCCGCATAATGCCCAGTGCAGACTGCACAATTTTGAGTGTGTCTGCACAGGCCCCAGGTTCAGACTACTGGGTCTCTGAAGTTACCTCAGTGCGGACCGCACAATTTTGAGTGCGGCTGCATAAACCCATTGCGGACAACACAATTTTAAGTGCGGCCACAAAATTGTTTAATTTGGGTCTCTGATTTAATTGTGCGGACTGCACAAAATTGAGTGCGGCCACACAAATCCACTGCGTACCGCACAAAATTAAGTGTGCCGCATAATATCATCAAGCACAAGTGCCCTAAACTTAGGGTTTTGCGGACGGCACAAAAATGTATGTCGTCGCATACCCTAGTTCAGACTGCACAAAAATATGTGCAGCCGCATAATTCCAATTACAGCGGCACTAACTTACGACTAAGACGGGGTTTTTCACTAATTAGACATGGTGTTTAGCAATTAGGCATGAATAGCTACTAACCCAGACCCCATTAAGAATTCAAACACTACCCACATGATGCTAAGCAAGATTTAATCACCAACTGACATCTTAGGCATGAATCTAACCCTAGATAAAAATAAAGCTAAAACAAAGAAAAATAAAAAGAAAAAGAAGAATCTAAGATCATTTCAACATACCAGTAATGAAGATGCCGAAAGAATTCAACACTTGATGAAATGAGATAAGATTGAGAGAAAAGAAAATGTGGAATGTTCTTAGCTTCGCTTTAGATGTCGAAGTGTGTAAAGTGTGAACAGTATAGGGAGGTCCTATTTACACTTTGACCAGGTTGTCCCACTTACTTACATGATTGCGGCCGCACAATTTTGGTGTGGTCCGCCCTCCTTACCTGCTCCTTGAATCTGTGGTGCGATCCGCATAAAAATGATTGCGGCCGCATAATTGATGCAGTCCGCAAAATTTTTAGTGCGGCCGCGAATCCTTAAGGATTTTTTTGTCAGGCCAAGCTTCATAGACTTGACATTTTCCATCTTGCAGTTGTGCGACCGCACATAGAATTGTGCAGCCGCAAAGTGCTTGTGCGATCCGCATAATTCTGGTGTGGTCTGCACAGTTTCCACACTTAGCCAATTTTTTCCTTGCACAGTTCATGCAATGCACACCCTATTTCTGCATACACTCCACAACCAATTAGCTCAAAACAAGGCCTAATATAAAAAAAGAAAATCAAGAGAAAGAAAAACGTGTGGGTTGCCTCCCAAGAAGCGCCTGATTTAACGCCGCGGCACGACGCATGTTACCATCATTCACTTGAAATGGAGCAATGCCACAACGTGGCCATCATCAACCTTACCAAGATAGTGCTTCACCCGGTGCCCTTTGACTCTAAATATCTCACCGTTCTTATTTTTCAAATCTAGGGCACCAAAAGGATTCACATGTACAACTTCAAAAGGACCACTCCACTTTGATTTCAGCTTTCCCCGAAACATCCGCAACCGAGATTTGAATAAAAGGACAAGGTCACCTTCTTTGAATTCTTTGTTCAAGATATACTTATCATGGAGGTACTTCATCTTGTCCTTATACAAGGACAAACTGGAGTAAGCACGGAACCGAAACTCGTCAAGTTCATTCAATTGCTCCACCCGAAGATTTGCAGCTACATCCCACTCAAGGTTCAATTTCTTCGATGCCCACATGGATTTATGCTCTAGTTCCACCGGGAGGTGACAAGTTTTCCCGAACACCAACCGATAACGAGACATACCAATTGGAGTTTTGTAATTTGTTCTATAGGCCCAAAGATCATCGTCAAGTTTCTTCGACCAATCAATCCGGTTTGCATTGACAGTCTTTGACAGAATACTCTTGATCTCCCGGTTGGAGACTTCAACATGTCCACTTGCTTGGAGATGATAGGGGGTCGACACTAGGGCTGCTTATCAGGCGGATTGGCGGTTATTTACTCTTAACGGTTTGGCTTATTGGTTATCGGCTTTTAAATGTATTAATCTGCTAGCCATCCGATAAGATATCAGGCGGATTGGTATCGGTTTACCTCTTATCGGGCGGTTATTGGGCGGATTATCGGCCTAATTCAACCTAAGGTTAACGTACTTTTGCTTGAGGCAAAGGCAAATTATAAGCCCTTTCTTTGATAACAGTATAGGAAAAGAAAGGACTTATAAATTACCAAAGTGAGATCACTGAGAATCCAATCACGTTTAGTCCGTATACAACATTCGCTTTAGAACCAAGTCTCTATTTCAATGACATCAATCTTGTTCCATGTCACAACCAATGTTAACCATGGTTGCAACAGTCTTGTCAAATCAGTATAGTGAAAAATCCATATGAGAATTAAGAGGGAGAGGCGAGACGGCAACATACAACCAAAAGTATAAGCACCATACTCAACCAAGATTGAATTACAATTTACATTGTAAATCCAATTTAAAAAATTGTAATATAAAGCTCCTTACTTTTTCTAATAATGAAGAAAAATTAAGCTCATTCTGGATTTACATATTGGAATAAAATGACTTGCACTAAGCAGAAAAGATACAAAGGATCCATAAATTTGGAAATTTGTGCACTTAATTGTATATACATCACATAAAAAAGTTCACCAAAAATTGTGTTGTTCAGACGAGCTAAATGAAGCAAGTGCCGCTATAACAAAAATTTTGCCTATGCATAACAATCGATCCATTTAACCTACCATCCACTTTTGATTTTAAAGGCATCAACAAGAAAAGAAACTTACCATATGCTGAGTGTTGACTGCTGCTCTGGCTTACTGGCTATGGCGAGAGGGAGAGGCGAGACAGAGAGAGGGAGACCGGAGACGGCGAGTCACAAGATAGACCGGAGACGGCGAGTCCAACAGAGTGGTGGCTGTGAGGCTGTCTTTTAGACGAGACGGCCGGTGAAGTGAAGCCGACGAGGAGAGTAGGCGTTAGGAATTAAGTTTGATCTTAGGGTTTCTGTTTGTTTAAGAATTAGGACTAGAGAGAGACAGAGTACTGGGACTCTAGAAGTGGAAGGATTTTTGTCTTTTTGTTTTTGATATTTAATATATAATATATATGGATAAAAATAAGATTTATATTCTTAACGGATTATCCGTTAAGGAAATTGAATAATCTGCCTCCAAACCGATAAGCTGTTAATTAAAAAATTCCAATTTGTTCCCCGTCCGTTAAACCGTTAACCCGATACTAGTAAGCCATTAAACTTCGGTTCGCTTCGGTTCAGTTTTGAATACCCCTAGTCGACACCTTGTGAATGACGCCATACTTGGAGAGTAAAGTGTCGAAGGCTTTGCTGCGAAAATGTGATCCCCCATCACTAATGATGGCCCTTGGGGTACCAAACCTTGAGAATATGTTTTTCTTCAAGAAAGCTACCACACTCCGTGTTTCATTGTTGGACAAAGCCACAGCTTCAACCCATTTGGACACGTAATCCACATCAACCAAAATATAGGTGTTCCCACATGAGCTCACAAATGGACCCATAAAGTCGATGCCCCAAACATCGAAAATATCAATCTCTAGAATGGTGGTGAGAGGCATTTCATTTTTCTTGTAGATCCCACCGTCCCCTTGCCATGTTACACCCTGCAATATTACGTCCCGCAGTATTATATTACGACAGTGTTCTACCCTGCAGTATTGTACATTGAATTTGTCGTAAGGTAATTGACATTAGTCCAAGGAAAATATTATTTGGGGATTATAAGGATCATAAGTGATGAGTAAATTTGGGAAGGTAAGAGGGTAAGAAAAATCGAAGAAAATGAATTTTATCAAATTTTGGCATTTTGGAATAAAGTACGGGCCGAGCGGTAATATCTAATAATTATAAACTAGTACCATGCAAGGTACCATATGACCACGGTAGTAGAATACATAAAGTATATATGAAGTATTTTTAAAATAAGTAGAATTTTAAGTAATTTGTAATAATTTTTAAATTATCCGGGTAATTGATTAATTACCGGATAACATAACATTACCCGGTTAACTAATAAGTGGATAAAAAATTAAAAAAAAATAACCCACCCCCACTCTCCATGTGGCACAATGCTACCAAATTAAAAGATGACTCATAATAAATTATACATAGGTATCTCCACCTAAGGATTAAATAAAGTAGCCTTATCAAAATAAGACTTCTTAGTCTTATCTACTATATGACGTTGTGGAATTCATTTTACACATTGGAATTTCTAAAACTAAGTTAACAACAAAAGTCTTGTATATCCAGGAAGTAAGTTAAAGCTCACCAAAGGAGTAGTAAAATAAAGGCAAGAATTGAGAACCAAGAACGTTAGAAAACAGAATCATTTCGTCCAAATATTCATCCATAGCAAGGTTTCGATCAAATTGAGAGTTGAAGCTTCATCCTCTCGCTCCAACGTATTTCCCGAAAGTAGAATCCTCACTTCGATCAAATAATTCAAGGAACAGGTATGTTAAGGCTATCCCTTCTTTCTTTTGGCATGGTCCAAATTATACGGAAGAAACGAGCAAAGTCATGGTTTCCATAAATTACTCTATTCACAAAAATACTAGGGGTGTCTATATTCTTGATTCCCCATGTGAATTATTATTATCTTCTGTTCATGGCTCTCGAAAATACGTATGTTGGTAAAGTTTATTTCATGATATTAATCAGAGGCATAATGGCCTTATGACGTACCGAGAGATTTTATTAACGTATTTCATATGCATTTCATGCATTTACATATGCACATTGACCCATGACCAGACGGCGTTATATACGCGTATATATGTAAATATATGTATATGGGATATGGGAAAAGGTTACGGCGTTATATACACACCACCACCTGATCAGCTGGTATATGATGATGATGTTGCCCACAGTGGCTGAAATATGGTTCAAATGGCGTTATATATGCGTATATATGTATGTATATTCAAACGGTATTATATATGCATATATATGTATGTGTGTGTATATATATATATATATATATATATGTATATGGGATATGGGAAAGGTTATGTCGTTATATACGCACCACCACCTGATCAGCTGGTATACGATGATGATTTTTCCCACAGTGGCCGATATGGTATGATGGGATGCCCTCAGAAGCTGATGATGTTATGAAACATGTACCTATACACGACATGACATCCATACGCATACACATGATGCTAAAAGTAATTTATGATTTACAAAGTTATTCAGACTTACAGGTTGAGTCATGTACTCTATATTTCTTTCATGTCTCTTATGTATTTATTTGTGTGACTTACATACTCGGTACATTATTCGTACTGACGTCCCTTTTGCCTGGGGACGCTGCATTTCAGCCCGCAGGTCCCGATAGACAGGTCAAGAGCCTTCCAAGTAGGCTATCAGCTCAGCGGAAGATGTTGGTGCGCTCCATTTGTTTCGGAGTTTCTTGTTTGGTTAGTATGATTTAGACGTGTATTGTTTGGTATGACGGGACTCTATCCCGACCTTTATTACATTTATGTATTCTTAGAGGCTTGTAGACATATGTCGTATACGTGAAATATTGTACGGCCTTGTTGGCCTATGTTTTGAGTTTATAAATAATTATGTTGGCCTATTAGGCCCGTATGGCACATGTATTTGATGATGTAATAAGGAAGATACGTTACGTTGGTACTCGGTTGAGTAAGGTACCGGGTACCCGTCACGGCCCATCGGTTTGTAAGTAATTATGTTGGCCTATTAGGCCCGTATGGCACATGTATTTGATGATGTAATAAGGAAGATACATTACGTTGATACTCGGTTGAGTAAGGTACCGGTTACCCGTCACGGCCCATCGGTTTGGGTCGTGACATGGCAATCATCACAACACTTAACGAGCTCGCTAGCATCCTTGTAAAGGGTAGGCCAATAGAATCCACAACTTAGGACCTTCGTAGCAGTTCTCGCTCCACCATGGTGACCACCATATGGCAAAGAATGACAAGCTTCAAGAATACCCAATTGTTCTTCTTCTGGAACACATCTTCGGATAACACCATCAGTGCAAATTTTGAAGAGATATGGCTCATCCCAATAGTAGTCCAGGCAGTCCCGTTTGAGCTTCTTCCTTTGGTTTGCAGAGAAGTCATTTGGGACAATTCCACTTACAAGGTAGTTGGCCACATCGGCAAACCAAGGCATCCCTGTCAAAGACATGGAAAGGAGTTGTTCGTCCGAAAATGAATCATTGATCTCAAGGCCATCACGTGGCCTCCCTTCCTCCTCCAATCGGGACAAGTGATCCGCCACTTGATTCTCAGTCCCCTTGCGGTCTTGGATTTCAAGATCAAATTCTTGTAGAAGAAGTACCCACCGCATCAATCTCGCCTTAGAGTCTTTTTTGCTCATCAAATAATGAAGTGTCGCGTGATTAGTGTGAACAATCACTTTGGTACCCATGAGGTACGGGCGGAACTTTTCCATAGCAAAGACAATGGCTAGGAGTTCTTTCTCGGTCACCATATAGTTGACTTGGGCCTCGTTCATGGTCTTACTAGCATAGTAGACCGGATGGAAGATCTTGTTAATTCTTTGCCCTAATACCGCTCCAACCGCCACATCGCTAGCATCGCACATGAGCTCAAATGGTAAGCTCCAATTTGGTGCGGTAATAATAGGAGTGGTAGTCAACCTATACTTGAGTAGCTCAAATGCCTTCATACAATCATCATTGAACACAAATTTGGCATCTTTTTCCAATAGCTTGCACAAGGGGTTCACCACCTTAGAGAAATCCTTGATGGACCGGCGGAAAAACACTGTGTGACCTAGAAATATCCTCACTCCCTTGAAGGAAGTAGGAGGAGGGAGTTCGTATATCACTTCAATTTTTGTTTTATCAACTTCAGTACCATTCTTGGAGATCTTGTGGTCGAGGACAATGCCCTTCTCGACCATAAAGTGACACTTCTCCCAATTAAGAACCAAGTTAGTCTCTTCACAATGTGCCAATACCTTATCCTGGTTGTCCAAGCACTCTTCAAAAGAATCCCCCACAACAGAAAAATCATCCATGTAAACCTCGAGAAAGTCCTCCACCATATCAGTGAAGATTGCCATCATACACCGCTGAAAAGTAGTCGGTGCATTGCGTAAATCGAATGGCATCCGCGAGAATGAGAAAGTGCCATATGGACAAGTGAAGGTGGTCTTCTCTTGGTCTTTAGGTTCAATAAGAATCTAGTTATATATAGAATACCCATCCAAGAAGTAATAATAAGCACGTACGACTAACCTATCCAACATCTGATCAAGAATGGAAGCGGAAAATGGTCTTTCTGAGTAACTTTATTGAGCTTCATATATCCATGCACACTCTCCACCCGGTGACAGTTCTTATGGGGATCAATTCATTTTTGTCATTTGTAAGCACAGTCATTCCCCCTTTCTTTGGGACACATTGCACCGGCAAGGTCCATGAACTATCGGAAATGGGGTAGACAACCCCAGCATCCAACCACTTGATGATCTCTTTCTTGACTACCTCTTGTATGGCCTCATTCAACCTTCTTTGATGTTCCACGGAGGGTTTGGCATCCTCCTCCAATATGATTTTGTGCATACAAAAGGCGGGGCTTATACCCCAAATATCCGCCAATATCCAACCTATTGCTTTTTTCCTCATTTGGAGCACCGCAAGGATGGAATCTACCTGCACGTTAGTTAAGCACAAGGAAAGAATAACAGCTAAAGTAGAACAAGGTCCCAGAAACTCATACCTGAGGTGTGAAGGCAAGGGCTTTAACTCCAATGTGGGAGGCTCCTCGATTGAGGGCTTTGTTGGTGGAGTCTTCCGGTTTTCAAGGTCCAAGGAAAGTTTTCGGGGCCCATATGTATAAGATCGCATTCCTTGCAAAGTCTTGACACATTCTACAAAGTCTTCCTTCTCATCCTCATCATGGTTCAATAACAAAGCTTCCAAGGTATCTTCAACATTAATCACAACACTTGTGTCATCAACAATTACTTCAATTAAAAGATCCACGAACGAACACACTTCGTTTCTATTAGGCTGCCTCATTGACTTACAAACATGGAACACAACTTTTTCATCGCCCACCCAGAAGTTGAGTTCACCAGCTTCCACATCAACTAAGGCCTTTCCTGTGGCTAGGAAAGGTCTCCCCAAAATGATTGGCACCTCATAGTCAACCTCAATGTCAAGTATCACAATATTTGCGGGAAGGATGAACTTGTCGACCCGAACTAACACATCATCAATTATCCCCAACGGCCTATTCATTGTCCGGTCCGCCATTTCCAACCTCATGGATGTGGGTCTTGGTTGCCCAATCCCCAATGTCTTGAACACAGAATAAGGCATCAAGTTAATGCTTGCCCCCAAGTCACATAAAGCTTTGGCGAAATCGGCACTCCCAATAGTGCACGGGATTGTAAAAGCATAGGGATCTTCCAACTTTGGATCCATGGGATGCACAATGTCACTCACTTGATGTGTTATTTTGATCGTTTCACAGTTCATTGATCTCTTCTTTTTTACTAAGTCCTTCATGAACTTGGCATATGCCGGCATTTGTTCTAAGGCTTCAACCAATGGAACATCCATGGACAAACTTTTCATCATATAAATGAATTTCTTGAATTGATTCTCATTGTTTTGCTTTGCGAGCCTTTGATGATATGGAGGAGGAGGCCTTGTCAAGGGATCCTTGGCTGTGGACACTACCGGCTCCGGTATATCTATTACATGTTCCCAATATGGGTTCACATCACCTTGTGTCTCCTCCACATTTTTATCAATGTCTATCCTCACCTCATCATTTGCTTGAACGCCATTGCTTAGCTAATCATCATCTTGCACCAACACATCATCATTCACATTATTTCTTTGGTGAGGTACTAGCAACTCGACCTCTCCCACTTCTTGTTGTCACGGCCATAGCATGCCTCGTATTGTTCCCACCCTTCGAGTTCACCAATGTATCACTTGGTAGTGCCCCCTTAGGGCTAGTGTTCAAAGCTTGAGAAATTTGGCCAAGTTGGACTTCCAAGTTGCGGATACAAGTGTTGTGGGAGGCTAATTGGGCGTCGGAGTCGGCGTTTTTCTCCATCATTTGCTTGAACATGTTTTCAATCTGTCCCATCTCATTATTGGAATAACTAGGACCTTGCGAGGAATATGGAGGTGGGTTATTTGGTTGTTGATACATCGGGGGCCTTTGAAAGCCCGATCCTCGATTTCCTTGATTGCTATTGTTCCAACCCCCTTGATTATTGTTGCCTCCCCAATTACTTTGATTAGTGCCACCCCAATTGCCTTGATTATTTCCTCCCCAATATCCTTGATTACCCCAATTTTGATTGTTGTTGTTCCCCCAATTTCCTTGGTTGTTGTTGTTGCCACTATTACAGTTCCTTATTGACCTTGGTTGCTCCAATTACCTTGGTTTCCCTGTGATCTCCATTGTTGTTGACTTGGAGCATTGCTACGTTGACCTTAATAATTGTTTACATATTGAACCTCTTCACTTTGCTCATCATATGCATCATCTTGATTGTATCCACTATTACTTTGCTCAAATTGATCTGGATGGTTTTGTACTTGTTGACCTAGTTGCCTTATCTTGTTGACCATCATGTTTACTCCTTCCATGGCATTCACTTGTTTTGTCCCTTGAACCTGTTGAAGTTGAGCCTTGGCCAATTGGTTCATGGTGGTTGTCAACTCCGCAATAGCTTGCCTATGATCATGCAATTCCTTGTAGAGGTGGATAACATTAGGATCACCCTGAGGAACTTTGGCTCTACTTTGCCATGTCGAGGAGGTATCCGCCATCTCATCTAATATTTCACAAGCTTCAGAGTAAGGCGTGTTCATGAAATTAACCCCGGCGAGTTGATTTACCACACACTGATTCGTCGTGTTGATCCCCCTATAGAAGGTTAGCTGGATCATGGCCTCTGTCATATCGTTGTTAGGGCACTCTTTGACCGTTGTGAGATACCTTTTCCAAATCTCATGCAACGGTTCATTTGGATCTTGTTTGAAAGCCAAAGTTTCATATCTTAGCGTCGACATATTCCCCGGAGAAAAGAAATTTGCGATGAACTTCTCGGCCAACTCATCCCAAGTGTGGATGGAATGGTTGGGAAACCTCTTTAGCCAGTCCAAAGATTTTCCCCATATAGAAAAGGGAAATAGCCTTAAGCTCAATGCATCCTCGGAGACATTCGTCTGCTTGCTCCCCCAACACATATCAACAAAACATTTAAGATGCTTATAGGAATTTTGGTGTGGAGCTCCAGCAAAGAAACCCCGCTGCTCCAGCAGTGTAAGCATGACATTAGTTATTTGAAAGTTGCCTGCCCTAATCCGGGGCGGGACTATTGCACTTGCATAGCCTTCGTTAGGCAACACCCGGTGTGCTGCCCTTGGTGGAGGTGGGGGAGGGTTTGTCACATTATCATGAGGTGGTCGGCCTCTCCTTTGTACTTGAGGTTCAAGATGAACCTCATCCACATTCTCATCATCTACCTCCTCCCCAATGGTATATTTTTGAGGTGCTCGTTGTTAAGGGCCATTTCGTACTTAAAGCAATTAACAAAGAAAATTAGTAAAAAGGTAGGAAAGAAAGACAAAACAAACAAATACTTATATATATAGCTAAGACCGTCTAAATCCCCGGCAACGGCGCCATATATTGATAGGGTCTAAACCCACACTACTATTGAGTAGTGAGGCGATCGATGCAATAAAACCCAACTAAGGTCGGGATCAAATCCACAGGGAGTTATTAATTGGAATTAGGTTTATATCTAAGTGAGATGCGAGTTTTGGCTCTAATTGAACTTCCCACAAATTTGGTTGATATACTACTTCTATCTTTACTCTAATGATAGCAATTAATAAAACTAAGGACAATATTTTTGTTTTGGGGTTTTCAAGTGTTTAAAGGGACTAGGGTCGTGACTTCTACCTAGGTGGTTATCTAACGGGTTGTAAATTCTAGGGAAAGCTTGATTAGTTAGGGTTGTAATATAGTTATCACACCTGGGTACTCACTATATACCTCTCGGTAGTTTGAGTGATTTTTCCCAATTTGGCTTTCGCAAGACCAAATGGGTATTCATACAAATCAAGTGATATTAGCTCAAGTCGGGTATTACTATCTCTAGGTTTAATCATTTAATTGGGGCTATTAATTTCTTGAGTTCACCCTAATTCCTTGTTAGCCTAGTTTTTCTAGACTTAGCCCCACTTTCTCAAGTAGAGACTAATCATATAGGAATGAATCAATGGTTGCAACCATTAATTCTTTAGTTCTAGCAAGAACTAAGCTAAATATCACTAAGTCAATCACTAACAAGTCCTAAATCAAACACCCATTAAATACACATATTATGGTTGTGTCACAACTCTAGCTATGGGTCTAGCTACTCATGAAAATTGAAAAAATTAAAGAACAATTGAAGATAGAATTCATAATAGATTATGGGATGAAATTATAGAGTTTAGAGATGAATTTAGTACAATATAGCCAAAATCAGTAAGGAAAATCGTCACAGGTGCTCTCCTAAAACATAACTTGACCTAAAAATGACAAAAAGTTCTATTTATACTAAGCTGAAATATCTAACAAAAATGCCCCTACAGAGATTTTACGACCGCATAATTCTGAGGCCGCACACTTGATTCTATGGCCGCATAATTATGGTGCGGTCTGCGTTCTTCACTTTGAATTCTGGCTTGAGCTGGACTTTTGCGGACCGCACAATTCTGAGTGCGGTTGCGCTCATGATTATGCGGCCGTATAAAAGTGATGCGGTCCGCACTTACTTGACCTTGGCTTGAAACAACTCTCTGAACCTTCATTCCTGCGGACCGCATAATTGTGTGTGTGAACGCACTTGACATCCTGCGGCCACACAATTTTGGTACGGTCCGCACTCTTTCATTTTGCCGAAGTTGCCAACTCTCTGATTCTCGTTCATCGCGGACCGCATAATATTGAATGCGGCCACATAATGACTTTCTCGGTCACACAATATTTGTGCGGTCCGCACTTCTTGATGTGCCAAATGCCAAATCTCTGAACCTTCTTTTGCGGTCGCACTAGAATTGTGCGGCCCGCACAGTAGGCCTCTTTGTCCTATTTTTGTTTTTGTTCAACTTTTGACTCCTTTATGAGTTGATTTTGATTCCTTTGGATTATATTGAACAATTCCTGCCTGCAAGCACATTACATTAGTATCCGGGAATACCTTTAAGCATTTATGACCTAAAACACAAGTAAAAGAGAGTAAATAAGAGGTACAAATCCCTACTTATCAGGCAAGAGGCGGTGGTATGTTATTTGATATACTTACTTATAATGTTAACTTAGCGTTCCCTAATTTATATTTTAGATGTTGTGCAGGCTATTGGTCTACATCTATTCCACCAGTTGGGACTGCAGATGCTGTAGCATATCGGCAAGGGAGTAGCCGTTTTGCACGAGTATGGCCGACAGGTTACCGATTTGGCTTCCCAGACATTGGGGCTAGCCCGAGATGAAGAGCGCTTAGGATATGAGGCTACTTATGTGGCGCCATAGCACTACCGTCGTGGCCAGTAGTGGAGCCGGAACATGCTCGACGTTGCAGGCGTGCCCCACGAGGTAGGGATGTCCCACGAGTTAGGGGTGTCCCACGAGGTTATGGGGGTCGGCGAGGAGGTGGTCCCCAGCAAGGGGGCGTTGAGGCACCTGTTGAGGATGTTGGAGTTGATCAGCCGGATGACCTCCATGAGCCAGACCATGCTCATAGTGATACGCCTTCATTCAGCCTTCAGCTTACTCCAGGGACTTTTCAGGTGACCCTGTCAACTCCATTGTTGATCACGGGTACAACCATTACGAGAGAGGATTGGGATCAATATTTTCCTGATCCTCCAGACTGATCGACCGTTGTTGATGATCGTCCGACACGAGATGTGGATAATGGGCGCCGGCTGAGTTATGGCTCATCAACGAGGGATGCTGAGGATCTTTCACACGCGCAGGTTTGTTTGTATTACTACTATTTATATTTGTTTTTATCTCATTGATTAGCCATAAATATCTTTATATTTTTTTAAGGCTTCATCCTCGCCCGTCACGGAAGTCACTTTGTGCGATACTGACCTGGCTGCAACAGATGATTATATTCAGGAGCCCGACGAGACCATGGTAAGACAATTTAAATTTTTGTGACTTAACACGTCCATTACTAATATACATTTCATATACTAAAATATCTTATTATTCTGTAGGTTACTACTGGACCGACGACCCTTTCTACCGAGCCTTCCAGCCCTACTGAAGATCATGTTGCAGTGCATCCTCCGATAAAAAGACGACGTGATAAGGATGATCCTGGTAGTGTAGCCGGGGCGGGATAGGATATGCCTCAAGCCAACGACCGCATTAAAGCATACAAGTTGTGGGACACATTGATTTTTTGTATTTTATGTACATATGACATTCAGTAAATAATATCAACAATCTTTATTGTTTACATTATATGCGCGTTATATTTTTATTTCTCCGATTCTTTGTTATTTCAATACTACAACACAAACACAAACATAGCAACTTAATATAATTTAAATTCAGTACAACTAATGAAAATACATAACACGAAAAACATAAAGATAAAATACTACACTCAACACATACATGTGTTTGTTTAGCCACTACTGCCTATTATTCTCTGCTCCAGCCACTTAAATTTCTCTTCCAGCCTATTTTTTTTTCTTCCGCCTTATTTAGTTTCTCCAGCACTGCCGAAATTTCTCGTTGCATTTTAGAGAGTTGGCGTTGGTATTCACCGTTCATATTCCAAACATACTGCAAACATGATTTGTAGTATTCCTGGTTAACGGGTTCATCATATCATTCCTCAAACATACATTGATTTCCGTCATTGCTTCCAAACAATTGTTGACATATCCAGTATTTGCGCGCAACATTACCATCTGACCAACATGCCTTCAAAATCGCACATTTGCCACAATAGCACCTTGGTCGGTCATTGCGTCCAGACATTTATTAATGCAAGAAAAATGAAATTTATGCAGATAGTAACTAAAATGTGCTAGTTATTTATAGGCAAGACAACACACATAACGTAATATTTTACCGCGCTATTCTTCGCGTGTTAAAGATTCTTTTGGGTACAAAACAGCTTTTTCAGAAGATAGCTTTTGCAGGCGAGCAACTTTTTAGGTCGACAAGACAACACACATAATTATTTCATTGTGCTATGCTTCGCGTGTTAAAGATTCTTCCGGGTACAATTCAGCTTTTCCAAAAGATAGCATTTGCAGGGGAGCAGCTTTTCAGGTCGACAAGACAACCCACATAACATAGTATTTCATTGCGCTATGCTTCGTGTGTTAAAGATTCCTTTGTGTACAATACAGCTTTTCCAGAAGATAGCTTTTGCAGGCGAACAAATTTTTCAGTTCGACAAGATAATTATTTTTTTTAAATGGGTTTATGTTAGATTGTTGTACTGAAGTATTAATGTTAAATATCAATAAGATTTAACAGCAACGGAAACATAATTTTATTTCATACATTCTGCAAGATAAACAAGTGCATACACTTATTACAACCACATTACAGAAACAAAAACACTACGTGTATCCTTGATAGTTGGACACATTAGATGAACTTCTACCAGGAGCTGGATTACCACCGCCAACCAAACCAGCTGAAGGACATTTACGATGGTCGTGTCCTGTTTGCAAGCATATGCCACATTTGCACGCATAAATGGTATCACCAACATCCATTTGGTTCCGCATACGCGTTCTCTTTCGCACTTGTCATTGACGTACATAGTCTCTGTTACACATAATTTTAAATGGTTCCGGCGGCCAATAATGCTCAGCACCCACAGGATGCAACTACTCACTATAGGTGTTTCAGTATGCAGCAACACTATATTCTTTATCAACGTAGTTGGTTGCCCATAAACCTGTATGTTGAAAGAACTTGATGGCATGTAAGCACGGTATGTGGTATATGGACCATTTCCCACAAGAGCATAACCTTCTGGCTTCATTTACGGTGTGTGTATTATTCCCCCAGTTTTGATGGATGGCGGTCCAAACTTCAAAAATATTTTGCTCGTTGTAATACTGTAAATATGAATGCCAATGTGCTCGCCACCTGTATTTCTCAAATCTTTTCATTGGTAGTGGAATAAATTCAACACCTTTTTCCATCAATGACGATGCACCTCTAGCCCTTTCAACAAACCTCTCCTCCATCTGCTTGAATGACATCTGCACCATGGCAGTGACAAGCAATCCTCGTGTAGACTTTAATATCCCGTTGAAAGACTCTGACACATTTGTAGTCAGAATTCCCCATCTTCTGCCACCATCTGCATGTAAAGTCCGCTTGTCAAGCTCATGTCGCATCAACCAACGATAGGCTCTTTCAAGTGGTTTAAAAATAGTGTCCATGTCTCTTGGATTTTATTGGCACAAAGCAAAAGCTAAGGAAAATATACTTCCATTAGCATCTACTGCAACGACGATCAACAACTTAATATCATATTTTCCATAGACATGAGTGTCGTTTATGGATATTACCGGCCGGCAATGCAGAAAACAATCAATTGCTGGTTTAAATGCCCTAAACACATATTTGAATATATGTTCTGGTATTCCCGGACTCCACTTCCATTCAACAACCGACCCAGGGTTAAAGTGTTGCAATGCAGCCATGTACCTGGGTAGAGATGCAAAGGACTTATCCCAGTTACCAAAAACAATTTCAAACGCACGTTTGCGCCCGAGAAATGCCTTTCTTTTGGTAATGGTGCACCCATATTCCTGGTGGACGGATGTTATACACTCTTTGATCTTGTACCTTATGGACGCTTCAATGTGTGGAATCAAGAGAAGAGAAATCAAATCAACATTCAAGTTAAAATGATTCCCACTGAATGTGTCCATTTCACAATTATGGGTGCCAATGTATTTACCCACAACCACATATTGGTTGTCTTCTTCCTCGCACGCCGCATCCAATTACAACCAGTCAACCATATACGGAAGACTACCTTGTATACATATGGAGATGACTCGCGTACCGTGATCTCACGATACTCTTTTGCGCTATACATTAGCACCGCCCTGGTTAGGCGCGCTTTATCAGGAAAAAGCATGCCCTTTTACAACACCGTTGCTCTAGATTCATCCCACATTGATGTCCGAATTTTGTCAATATCCCTTTTGAGGGAATCCACATCCGGCATACTTAGAAAATTATCAAGGTAGGGAATCTCCCTTGAATTAAACGACATGTGGGAATCGTACACTCTTGGTCTAATGGGAGGTGGAGCATACTCCCTCGTCAAATCAGGTTCAGCATTCTCTTCCTCCTCATCATCACCCTCATCAGGGAAGGGTGTGTCATCTCTAGACTCATCGGCATTGTTTTCATAATCACTATTCTCTTCCTGACTCTACGCATCATGAAATATGTCGTCTTCGGGCAATTGAGTAAGGACATGACCTTCAAGTTGCTCGTTTTCACTGCACAACCAACAAAATAATGAGTTACTCAAATTGATAAATACTTTACATATATCTATATCACTTCACTTACAAATCGTAATGTGTTGACATCCCATGATGGACATTATCCAGTTTGTGATGACTCCCAGATAGACCACCATGATCCAACACACCACAACTAGGCATATTCCAACTAGGCATTGGTTCATAACTTGTAAAATTCATATCTTGTCGGTACCCCTTGTGGAATATATGAGTATTAATACAAATTCAATATAGCAAAAATAAACACCGTAACATAAAGAAAAATTGAAATTTACCACTCGTCTTGTGGATTATGTAAACTATGAGAGATTATTTCCTCGCTCCTCATTCGCCCGTGGAGAAAAGTTTAGATCAGACCAAACTCTTTCAGCCGGAACCTGTTCGGCTAAAACTGCTCCAAAATAACTACCCGATGACTGAGGGATATCCCTGCTTTGCACAACCTCATTATTGCGAACGTCTTCAACCTTGACGTATATTTCTAACATTTTTATCACAAGAAATTCCCGGTATTCATCCGGAGTGCTAAAAAAATCTCTCATAGTTTCATCATCCTCGATGTTAAACTCAGCGTTTTGAGGACTTGATGTTAAACTCAGCATAACAAGCAACCCATTGTGGAGTGACAGAATACGGGTATCTTTCGGTTACTTTAAGATTCACCGAATGTTTTCTCACAATCATATTTTTACATAACAATGATGCCAATGTATCTACTCCATTGTAAGTGGCAACTTAATATGACACTGTGGAGATAAACTAAAGGTTACTGAGTTATTCGTCACTACACCCTCACCCTCCCCCCCTATATAATGGAACCCTTATTCTTCGCTCTTCAGACATTATGAAAAAATGCAAAATAACTTAACGAAGAAATATTTCATAAGACTTGAGAATATTTATGAATGAATTTTTAGAAAATCCTTAACCTCTTTAAATAAGGCAAAACCAATCCTGGGTACAATTTTTTTTAGGTATAGCGCTTTAAATAAGGGAGCTATACCCAGTTGAATTATTATTATGTCAGTTAAGCCCTAAAGAAATATTGGTAGGCCTACATAATATGTATAGCGCGGTAATGAAAGGCGTTATATATATAACGCCTTTTATAAGGGCGCTATACTTAACTGGACAAACGGTCGTTAATGTATAGCGTTCTTTTAAAGGGTGTTATATATATTTTGGTCACGATATTTTTTTTCCACATATTTTGATTTTTTGAGTCCAAAAGAATCACATTTTTGGTTCCGGACTCCAATAAATGTGGTACTTCAAGGTGGCTCGAAAGTAAGAACACAATTAATGCTTTCTCTTCTTGACCCGGAAGGATGGCAATTGCCATCTATTTGTATTCAACAGACCTTTAACTTGTCTAGGAAGTGTATCAAAATTGTTGTAGATGCATACCGTTAGTGGTATGGCTTAAGGCTGCCAGGTTATCAACAACTTGGTTGGCTTCTCTAAAGCAATGTCTAAAGTCATTGTTGTCTATCAACTTTCTTTTCTCTCCGACTATCTTATCTCTTCTCTAAGAAGTGTGTTGATCACGCCAAACTCTAGTCCTGAAAAAGATAAGCGGTCGCTGCAAATATAATCTAATCTTAGAGCCCGAAGTCGAATTCCGCAAATAACTAAAATTTAGCTATAACTATTTGCTATCACTAAGTAGACAAGTTCGAACAATTTTCTAAATTATAAAGATTATATTTTATTTCTAACTAATTAGTTAACAAATATGAAATCACTAAACATTATCAACTAAATACACTAAGGGTTGAAGACAAGATGAAAGAGTCCTAGCGTTATAATTTTCCCAATTGTCTGAATCCTTCTCACTACATTATTTTATAATTTGGCTGATTTATTCTATATTGATCGTGAGCGCTCAACTTATATTCTCTCTCGAGAAATCACAATAATTTACTAGACGTATTCTATCAAACAGCTCTAGTTGGCAATTTCTCATAGCTCACTACAATCACGCTAATGTTTTGTTATCTCCAATCCCACTTTTAAACTCGCTGTGTTGATCTCTCATATACTTAGGGAGTGACGTTGTTCAACAACTACCTAAATATGCATTCTCTCTCGAGCAACTCATAATAAATAGGCACATTTAATCGATGGACATTCAATTAACAACAAGCAAAACATAGTTGAACAAATAAATAATAAAAGCAGCACAATTATAGAGAAACACAGTCAACGATACATCCAATAATTAGTTCCATCAAAATCCTAAATGAAAATTTTAGTTATTCATAATAGTATGAAGAAATAAAATACTAAAATTCATAACCAACAACGGAAAATAAGAAGAAGAAAGGAAAAACTCGTTCTTGAATCATTCGTCTTCTCTCCTAGTGTCTCCTTCCTCAATCTATCTACTATGATGGGAACTTTGGAGATCTAGGTGCAGCTCTGAATATGAGAATGAAGCCTAAGCCATCATAGATCCATACAATTGATCACCTTTACATCTGCCAACTTACAAGATCGCACTTTGCTAGACTGGTTGTTCCTGGAAATTCGGATGACATATGCTGACTTATGGATCTCAAGATGACAAAAATATCTACTATCTTAGTAAAATGGATCAAAATATAGTAGATAGATTATGGAGTAGTAAGTTTCGCATATAGTAGATAGATTATGCTTTATACATTTTGCTGACAATTTTTAGTACATCCTATTTGCAAATAATGTCGAATATGTTTAGGCATAGATGAAAGCTTATTGCTCCCTGGTTTGGTTTGGAGAGCACTGGCATATTCTGCAGAAAGCAAAATAAAATAGAGGACAAAGGGAGGAGGGGGAAGAAGAGAGAAAAAAGATAAGAAATGAGAAGGAAGATGCATGCCAGTTTATAACGTCATTGACAGGATTTTGCTGCTTAAACACAATTTATTTTCCCTTTTTCTCATCTTCTTTTTAAGTTCTTTCTTTTCTTTTTAATAGGTGTATGAGAATTTTGGTTGTAGCACCTTAATATTTTGATCGACGACATTCCTTTGCCACTGATCTAATATCTCTATGCCATCATTTATTAATTAGTAGTATTCAATTTTTGAAATAATACGAGAAAAAAGAATTATCCATTATCTTTATGATTTTACTCTATAAATGAATATGAATGTTATTACAAGTAATACACTAAATTATAAAGATTTGTTATGCTTCTAAAAAGCAAAAGTTTATGGGACAGTCACACCAAAATAATATAAGAAAAAGACTAAAGATTATGAGTAGCGGTTTTGGGTTGCTAGGATTGGAGATAGAGGGAGGAAAGAATGAAATCAAGCAAAGGAAAAGAAAAGAGAAATTCTGTTGCGCGCGCCCTAGGACTAGTATAATTATAAGAGGCATTATATTCAGGACATATTTAGCTGTGGAGTTATTCCAACAGTTAAAGAGAAGGATCCTTAAGGTGATATTCTTGTATTGAATTCCCATTCTGCCAGCAAAAATTGCCATACTGTAAGAAAGTCAAGAGTAAAATAAATGATCAATTGATTTAAGTCATGGATCATACCTGCTCCTGTGCAGCAACAATATCTGGACACGAGGTTAATGCCCATTCTTGATACTCTATCATCTGTAGAGATCCTGTTACTGAGTAGCTTTTCATGCGAAAAAGGCCATCTTGAATGGAATATCTTTTTGCCAAAATCTGGAATCAAATTGTGAAACTTGTTTCTTCTATATGAACACATTCCATGCAGAAAGACATGAATTTTCTAGAGTTTATACGAGTCCAATATTGACTATCATCATTCACTAGGGAGATTTTAAGATGAAGCTTTGTTACCATCTCATTCACTAAAGAGGACTTTGTCCAGTCCAATTCTCAAACCAAAAGCTTATATTACTTTTACTCACCTTCCACCAAATGTAATCTTCCACTTTGTTTCTCATTTCACACATAGCTTTTGACCAGCTTTTCACTGAGAATTGACAGGATGCCCACCTCTGCAGTATTTTGCCATAAGGAATTGGGACCAAAGTGAGTTAGTGGTTCTGAATTTCCACCACTATTTAGCTCTAAAGGCTTTGCAAGTATGCTTTAAACCTTCTAAATTTAGAATCTCCTTCCTAGTAGGGCAAGCATAGCTTGCTCCAAGCAACCCAGTGACGCGTATCTCTACTACATTAACTAACCAGAAGAATCTAGCAATACACTATATTTTAATCTTCTCAAAAGTGTAGTTTGGAGGGAGGTCAATAGTTAAGAGTATGAGTGTCAAGGGCCATTAGTACATCCTAATAAACATTGCTTTACAACCAGCTGATAGAAATTTAAGTTGCCAGCCCTTGATTTTATGGATGATTTTACTACCCATTTTAGAGAAAGTCAGCTTTTTTCCACTGATAGTCGCCTGGGGGGGAGTTGAGCATAGCCTGTTTTGTACTTCTGATGAGAAGTAATTTGTGTTTGACTAATTAATTAGAAAAGCACTTTTGAACAGTAATTAGTGTTTGGCCAAACTTTTGAAAACTGCTTCTAAGTGTATTTTTCTCAAAAGTGCTTCTCAGAAAAGTGCTTTTGGAAAGAAGCTACTTTTTTCTGCTTCTCAAAAACTGTTTCTGCTTCTCCTCAAAAGCACTTTTTTCCTTCCAAAAACTTGGCCAAACACCTCAATTTTTGGCCAAAAGTGCTTTTGGCCAAAAAAATCACTTTTGGCCCCAAAAAAAGCTTGGCCAAACAGGCTAATAGTGTAGCAGCTCTTGTTTCTGTTTATCAGCTGACCAGAGACACTCTCATATGTAGCCAGAGTGTTCAATATGAGTTGAGGTGAAGCTTTTTTCCTGTTAATAAAAATGATTGTGTCATCAACAAAACTAAATGATTGTCCTTAGGCCCTTGATTAGACATGAAAAAACCTTTGTAGTCTGTTCTCATGAAGGACATTTAACATTTGCGTCAGAAGTTCAGCAGTAAGGACAAACAAAGAAGGTGAGAGGGGATCCCCTTACCTTAAAACCCTACCTGACTTGAAAAACACATTCCTACTCCCACTAACAATGAGGGAATACCAATTATTAGATAAATTTGTACATCAATTCAATCCAATATTTTGAGAAGCTAATCTGCCGTAACATATAGCAAAGGAAAGGCCAAGACACTCTGTCATAAGTTGGACATATCAAACTTAATAACTTTATTTTCACCCCTCACAGGCTTCCCTATGTCCTCAATAATATCTTGAGCTAGGAGGATGTTATTAGAAATAGCTCTTCCCTTTGACAAAAACCATTCTGATTTTGGCTGATAATCTTAAGCAGTACCTTACTGATTCTAGAGTTTAACACTTAACTTTCTGGAGACATTGCAGGATCTAATAGGTCTAAAATCAGTAAACTCCAGGGTGTCAATTTTAGGCAATAAGATAATACAAGTATGACTGAAGAATTTGGGGGAGGGGCCCCTTGAAGAAAGAAACCACAACTTTATGCAGATCTTCAACAATAATAGTCTAGGCTATTATATAAAAATTTTCCATTGAGACCATCAGGGCCAGAAGAACTCTCAGGGTCAATTGAGAAAACACTCTCCTTGACCTCCTGGAGAGTAGGTAAGGCATTAATTTCTGCATCATCTTCCTCAATCACAGTACCTCTTTCCACACGAGTTGTCCTCAGAAGTAGTCTCAGCCTTAAACAGTTGTTCGTAGAACTTAACTGCAACCTCACCTACTTCATTAGTTCCTTCTATCCATTAGCCATCAGCATCTTTAATTTTCTGGATAGAAAGTTTCTTCCTTCTGTCTTTAAGCACTCCATGGAAGAGAGCAGTAATGGCGTCTTCCTCTGCAAGCCATTTTACCCTAGCTTTTTACCTTAAAATACTGTCCTGCAACTTCAGGAATTTGGTGAACTCAGCTCTACCTCTTGAAAGATTCATTCTATTATCCATGCTATTATCGGTGATTGATTATTCTTCCAGATTAGTTGTGATAGCTTCAAGCATTTTAGGCTCTTCGTAGCAGTGTTTTGGAGAGCAAGAAGCGGAAAAAAGCAAGGAGACCTCGCTTCACCGAAGCGTCCGTTTTTTTCATGTGAAGCGCAATTTAACACATAAATAAAAAAAAAATTAAATAGGCATAGATAAATGACCAACAACTCAATAAAAATAACATATTAAGCAAATGTTTCAATTCTTAAATCAAGAATACTAAAACTAGATAGTCAATAATCCTCAAAAGTCATAACATATTAAGCAAATGTTTCAATTCTTAAATCAAGAATACTAAAACTAGATAGTCAATAATCCTCAAAAGTCATAACATATTAAGCAAATGCTAAGCAAAATTACAAAAGGAGCAACATCCTATTCTTCAACAATAAAAACAGAGCACACAGAGAAAAACATAGCATAAATTAGGGCAGAACAGAGCAATAAAAACTGAAATAAATCGAAAGAAGAAGAGATTAACAAGTCGAACAGTGAACAAGCAGAAAATCAGAAGAGGAAGAGAAGAGAAGAAAGAACTGAAGAATAAGAGAAGAAGAAAACTTAGTCGTCGCTTGCAGCAGAGAAGCAAATGTTTGGAAGTATTGTGCGTAGGTGTATTTGCAAGTTTTTTTTTAAAAAACCCTAGCAGATGTCTGGACCTCGCTTAAGTGAGCTTTTCTGCGCTTTTTTCATCGCCTCGCTTCTCGCTTTTTACAGTAAAGCGTGCGCTTATTCATGTGAGTCGCGCTTTAGGGAAGAAAAGCGCAGGTTAGTCGCCTCGCTTCTGCACTTTAAGCGAGAAGCGTGCACTTTTAATAACACTGCTTCGTAGATAGCTCCAGAGGTCATCCTCGACCAAGTATTAAATGTCTTGCACAATCTCTTTAGTTTCTAATGTAGCACATAAAGAGGATTACCATAGGTAGGTCCAGCTTAGTTACTAGTCAAGTCATCAGATTCTGAAACGTAATCCACATTTTGATACAACATAGGAGTATTAAGCTTCAACCTCTATTCTAATTTTACTTGAAGCAATTATCCTTAAAAAGCATGCTCAAACTGCCAGTTATGAACCAAGCATTATATCACAAAGGAAAAAATCAACATGCTCCATATCAAAGAAGTACCATACCCGGTCCGAAAAAGGCGTTCCTTCTTTTTTTTTTCTTTTTTTTGTGTGAATAAATCCAACTGAAATTCCTCCTGCGCTTCCAAGGCTCCAACATATTTTCACAAGCATTAGAAAAAAGAAAACAAGAATGGAGAAGGAAAAGATATTATACTATATGCATTAAGCAAGCTGCATCAGTAAAATAATACTACATACTCTCCAGAGACAATAGATTGCATCTAATTGATACGGTAAGATAGAAATTGCAAATAAAGCAATCCCGTTTCTCTGCCAAGCGTAGCTTCAACTACCTATGGAATGCAGTTTATGTGAAAGAGAAAACTCCATCAAATAACTCATGAAAATAATATTTTCACTGTCTCAGAAATTAACTTTTTCATCATATGATAAGAGTAAAAGTCAGAAAAAGTTACACGAAACTAACGCTTACAGAAACGACGCATTGCAGCACATTGCTCTTGGTTGTTCAAACTGAAGACAACGGTGCTATGATATGTCCAATCTATAATCCTAAATCTAGCTAACTTCTTAATCTGAGCATATTGCTCGAGAGTATAAGTTTGAGAGCCAGAGGAGGAGGAGTATGCACGTACATCGATTTCCATCACTGTTTCTTGGGGCTCAGACGTCTCCTGTCGAGGACGTTTCTGGGCCCCATCCTTGGCCGATGTTAATCCAACTATCCAAGTTGTTTCTACTTCGCCTTCTTCGTAAGTGCGGTATTCAGATGAACCGAAGAAGCGGCGCTCAGTCTTGCGCTGATACATTTCAAAATTAACTTCAGCAGGCTTAAAAATAGTTGGATAGTATTGCCAATCATCAACGTCCCGTGGGCCGAGGTTTGGTGTACAAGCCTCACCAATGATGTGGGCAGCAGTTAGGTCAATTGTGGAGTAGTTGCTCTCTTTAGGGAACCAAGCAAATGCTTTCGCATCGCTGCCTTCACCGTGCCAATCTAATAGCCACGCAGGTGTGCCTAGGGTACTGTCGGAGACAAGGGTTTCAACTTTCCAATTCGATTTTGATTGCTGCATTTTATCGAGCAGAGAAAAGGCGAGACTTTCGTTCAAATCCCACTTGCTCTGATCAATTCCAAATGGGCTAGCGGCGGTTATGTTCATGTTTGATGAAATCAGAGGAATCCACATGGTGTCTTCTAGTGCTAGTCTGATATGAGTAGGGCGAATGATCGCATTCAATTGAACCAAGAATGCATCATATTTATCAGATATGTGGGCTGCAGGAGAGTGGTAATGTTGAACGAATGCTGTGCCTGAGACTTTCTCGACGGCTTTGCGGTTAGATACATAGAGGTCATAAAACCAGCAGGAAACATATGCTTTGGCACCATATTCCCATTGCTTTTCTTTCACTCCTGCCGATATCGCATATGGCTCGATAACGCGGCGGAGGAATTCCCACGATTGTAGGAACAGCTTTGCGTACCACCAACAGAGTTTGTTGAATAAAGCTTGGGTGCGAAGGGTCGCGTAGCGACGATGAAATCCAATCTCTACTGTTTTCATCCTATTTTCTGGAGTTCACAGCAGTTTCCGCCTTGTGTTAAACTCATATAGCGTCTTTTTCTTACTGTGATGACTTTCGCCGACGCTTTTTACTGTTTTCCAGAATTTTAAGAGTCGCAATTAATTGTTTCAAATACGCTGTTTTTACTTTTTGTATTCAAAGGGGTAACCACACTTTTTGGGCGTTCCATCTTCTTTTTCTTGTGCCACCGTTGGTATTCATCTAATTAATGTTCATATATGTGATAGTCCAGGGTACTCCCACGTTTAAATAGAGTTTTATTTAAAGTGAATATTTATATTTTAAAAAGATTTTAGAAATTTTACTTGGTGGTTAAGTCATTTTTTTCTTATTAATAAAGAGGTTTTATTCTATTGTAATTGATTCTAAAATTAATAAGAATTCTCCCTCTCTAATTTTCTCTGTAATACTTTTCTTCTTATTTTATTGTTTCATAACACGTTATCAGCACGAGACTCTAACCAATTGAGTAGAAGCTTTGGAATTGAACATAATGGTTGTCAACTGTTCCATGAACTTCCTTCATGATTAAATTCTGGATTTCAGGTAAGTATTTTACTTTATGTTTCTCTTTTAAATTCTTGAAATTTTATAATTTGATTTTAAATACATGCAAAGACAATAAACTTTGATTATATAACTCATATAGAGTTCGCAAGAAATTATAACCACCCGAAGTGGTAAAATTTCTATATCTTGTCATGATCAAATTCATGTATGATTGTAGACAAAGAAGTGGAAACTCGTCCCATTGAATTTGTTTCATTCTCATTCTCATTCCCCTTAAGAGAAAGTGATAGTAATATATGATAAGTCTGAAAGATGACAAACTTATTACCGTGAAGGTATCAATGGATGTGGACGTGGCAATATACGAAATTATAATCGTCATCGTTGTGATAATGAGAATAATAAGAATTCTCAAAATAAACTTTCACTCTTTGAAAGTAATATTTGTCATCGATTTGACATGAGATTTTGTAAAACACATATAGATGATTATGATCCATTCATGATGTGAGTATGACAACATCTGATTTATGATTACATATTCATTCTTGGAAGAATATGAATGTGCTAGTGGTAGTGAATATATCGCACTCACCTCTAAAATGAGGTTTGAGATGAAATAAGAAAATTATTTTATTATTATGGCATGAATAGTCATTGATCACGTACCTATTGTGATTATGCCAAAATATTATGGCAATGTGATTATTACAGGGCATAAGTAATAGAAGTAACATATCTTGCCTATGATGATACTGACCATGACCATAATTGTATAACTTTCTCCTTGAAAGTGATATTCACTATATGGATTTTGATGAATATGTGGTAGTACAAAATTAATTGAAAGCTCTAGAAGAGCCAATTATACTACATTGGAGAAATAAAATTGATTATCAATAATGTATTGTGTCGTAGTAAGTTTCAAAGAAACTTATTGAGTTTCTAAAGTATTCGCGAAAGCGGCTGGTTATATTGAGACTATAAATAAAGAAAAGATTTAATATCTTCTATTACTACAACTTGTAGCGGGGTAATATGTATGTGAAAATTTACCCGCTTTATTTTTCAGTTTGTACTACACAAATAAAAAATACCACAATAAAGTGGATGCTTGTTGATATAAAAAACTCATATCATAATAAACTTGGAGTTTATTGCTAATTGCACACGTCATGGTATAAACCTGAAGTTTATCAATATTGATAATTTATTCAGTTGACATAATTGATTTTAGCCATGTTAATTTAAGAATAATGTGCAAAATAAAAGAGAATTCACATGGAAAACTGTTGATACCCAATTTTTCCTCGAAAAACTATTTTTTATAACCTACATATTACTTTTAAGATCACTTTTAATGTGAATGGTATTTTTCCATAATTTTTCGTATTTTTATCAACTCATTTTCTATTTATTTAGTATTTTTGTAGTCAATAATTATTCATAAATCATATTATAAATAATTTCAAAATATTTCTCAGCTCAATATATTATTTTTTAATCATATTTAATTCTATCAGGATTTAATTATTTCACAAATTGACCAATTAGGCACTATTTAACTATAATTATACAAATTTTACAACTACGACCTAATTACGCATTCGTGCTATTTTAATTCGATAATTAATCATTTTTTTATATTTTTCATATTATCTTATTATCTTAATTTTCATTTATGCAGCATTAAATTCATTTTTATACAATTATTACCTATTTTTGTTAATTATTTATCTAATTTTAATGGGTGTTTAACAATTAGCCACATTATTTAAATTCTAGCCTAATTCTAACCCAACCCATCAGATTTTAACAACCCAATTCCATACCCAGCCCAAATCAATTCCATACCCGGTCCAACCCCGGATCTATCTGAGCCGTTGATCAGATTAGATCAACGACCCAGATTCCACCTTTCATAATTAACTAAGACCTACCCCCCCCCCTTCCGACCTCTCATTTTCCCGGTCTCTCATTCTCTCTCTCTCTCTATCTCTCTCTGGTTCTCTCTTATTCTCTCTAGAACCTTCCCTTGCCTCCCTCCTCCGATGAAATTTGTTCGTCTTCTCCAGCTAGTTCCCTCGCCGGAAACTATGGTCTCCCATTATCTCCTGGTTACTACTTCACCCTAGACCGGTCTAATGACACCCTAAGACCCTCAAGTGAACCTGGATCAGTTCAACTCCTACCCATGGTCCCTCATGCCATCTTCCGGCCTCCTCCGGCCGTCTGAGTAAGAGCCATGACTTTTCCGGCTAACGCCGGCGACATCTTTAAGGTTTTTCTTGTTTCTCTGGGATCTCTGAAACCCTAACTTCTGGTATTTTTACGATTTCTTTTAGATATGCTTAGATATGTGTATATCATGAAGCTTTTTACATGTTTTCTTCGAAAACCTTCCTATTCTAAACGATCTTTCATCTCAAAATTAGGTTTCATAACCCCTCTTTCAAAAACGATTTTGCTTCTGTTTTAATATCATTCTATGATTCTTTCTATGATTCAATGATTTACTCGGAGTTCTCTTTTCATTTTTGACTTACAATACTGAAAACCCTAGGTTTTTCCCTAATTCTGGGTCTGTCTTTAACCGTTATGTTTGTTTAAATTCACGAACTCTTACCTCATATATGTTTAAGCTTTCTGTGATTTTACCATGTTTTTGCTTATTCGGTTCCCTGACTATGTTCTCCTTGCTTATATCTTGTTCAATGTTACTGCTTTGTCTCTAAACCTGTGTGATTTTACTATTATAGTCACTAAGGTTTCAACTCTCTGATTCCCATTGTTCGTTTAAATGTGTACTAGCCTCGAATCTCTTATTCATGTGATTCTTTACCTTGCTATGCTTTTGCTTTCCTATTATTTGCCTAACTGATTTTGTTCTTGTTCGAATCCCTAACTCTCTGCAACTTTACCTTGTTTGCACCCCTGATTCCTGGAGATTTGAAAAGCCTTACTGATTTCTTATGAGATGTTCTTACTGACTTTCGACTTTATTTTTGTACCTTGTTACATAATTGATTAACTATTAATTGATTACTATTACCTTAAGTGATATCTTCTGAACCTAGTCTCAATTTTATGCTTGAATTGGGGTGAAATTGTTTCCTTATATGTCACAGGCATAAGAACTTTCCTTAATTGTTATTTTACCTACTATCCATTTGAGTTTAACCCCTTCAATTAAGGGATACCTAATTGCCTGTTGTACTAACATTGTTCTTATATTCCTCTAAGCTATATATGGTCCTTTCCTTATTTAATACTCACCGTGTGAATCACTCCCTTGATTATAGTGATACTTGTACTAATTGGGTATTGATTGATATTCAATCCTACAATCACTGGTTAATTCTTATTTTTTTCCTTATTTTTCATCAAGCTTTCAAACTATATATATACTCTATTCATTCATTACACATACACGAACGGATCTGTTAAAAAATCTCTCTCACACATTTTAAAAGACTCTCTGCTCTCTCTTCTGTGCTAACTACTACTATTCTAAGTTAGTCGGCTGCAAGCCAAGGCTAACTATTGTGCATCTCCAACTTTCCTGTTTGTGTTACTGCTTTCTTCACTTCACTGGTATATTCTAATTTAGATTTCTGTCCTCAAACCAACATGTTTCTACTACTGTTGTAATTCAGTATGCTTCCAATTTGCTTACTTATTCTTGAGCATGTATCTAGGATCCTGAACTCTCCTCTGCATGTTTAAATTAGGCTTTATTCCTTTATGACCAGCATGATTCTGTACACTTATCACTTACTTCTTACATGCCTATGAGCGGTACATTAGTTTAACCATGGCCTTAGTTGCTAATCTAACATAGCACTTTACCGTACCCCCTGATCCTCTAGACCATTAGGAGTTTCTGATTGTATGTCTATGAGTGTATCTGCCTGCTGCATGTCTACCCTTACATGCTCTGTATTTGTCCCGCAAATCCCATTACCCCTTTCTATGATTGTTGGACTATCCTTGGTCCTTTGTGTGATGTTAAGCTTTCATTTCCTTCTTCAAAACTTTTTTCTTACTCACCCTTTCTCAAAATTGTTCCTTAAACCCTTTTAAAAAAATAAAAAGCACTCTCACATATGCTCTTAGAAGTCTAAGTTCAGCCCCCTTCGTGAGAGCACTGCTTTGGGGACCCTTTGAGTACCCTCTGAACTCTGACACACAAGGCAGGCACTTCCCACACTGCACATGTTTAACTCTTTGGCTATGTCTGGGTGGGAGCACTGCCCGGGACCCCGTGAGGTCCTTAGGGAACTCTGACACACCCGGACTATGAAAGGCTATGCAACACCAAATGCATTGAGGTTTTGGCAGATCTGAGCCTAATTGAAGGCTCCCTATAGAAGTAACTTCTTATTTTTCCTTTGGTTGTGTAATTCATAATTCCCTGGCCTGTAATAATTTGTAAACACATATTTGGGAATGGATAGTGGAAAGGGAAGGGTAGTTATATAGATTATCCATGTTAAAGGGTAGATACCATGCCTCTAGGTTTACATTTCTTACATGTGCACTAGAAATTCATGTGTAGGGCTGATTGTATGCGAGCATATCATGCATTAGACATCCTGTTTCTTAGGCCCACGTTTACTGCTTCAGCATCCTGTTATGGCATTATCATTTATCATATAGAAATCATGCTCTAGGATTAATCGTTAATATAAACCTGTTATTCATGTAAACCAGTTCTAATATCGTTGTAATGTTGTGTTACACCTAGGAATCATGCTTAGGATAATAATGCGCTAATAAACAAGTCATCATTATACTTGCTACATAGCATGTTCAAATACTGTGACTTTATGCATTTAGAAATCCTGCCTAGGAATTCTGCATTCTGCATCCTTGTGTGTGCATATTAGATATCATGTCTTAGGACCTCATTCAACACCTAGTTTAACTACTGATTGCATGAAAAAGGCCTTGAAAAATAATTTCACCATGTTTCCAAAAAACTGGTAATAGTTCTGGATTTTGCAACACCTAAGTACAACATGTTTAGGCAAATTAACTTGTAATAGTTTCTTTAATAATCTGGATAATTACTGAGTGTTGTCATACGCTTAAGCAAGCTTTAGGTGTTAAATCTATTAAAACTGTAAACATACTCCTTTATACTTGTTTCTTGACTATTAATGGTTATAATCAGTAAGAAACTGATAAAATTCATCCTCTGAAATCAGTAATAAAGTTGCGTCACTATTGCATTCTCACCTAGATATCATGCTTTAAGCTCTGAAGTTAGTAAGGCCTTACTTGTGTTTGAGTCGTGCTAATCATATGCATAATATGTGGAGGAATACTTGGTCCTCGTATCTGCTCTTATTTGTTTTCCCCTTATCTGAAGTCTTAATTGTCATTGTTTGTCGCTTAGAATCTTGTCCTTTAAACCTAGGGGTCAACCTAGTACTTCATTTTAGGATAGTAGTCCTAGCCTCCTCCGGGACTGATAGGATGGGACGGGTAATAGCACGCAATAGAGTCTGTGACCAACGCACGCTTTAATTACCTTCACGGGGTGGGAAGGGTAGAATATGGATATGATGACCTGTGCGCTAATACCATGTGTAGNCCTACTGTTTTCTAAACACCTATATGCTTAAGACTTAAATCCCTTCTTATTTGAGCCTTTACTTGTTATTTGTTAGTTGTACAAATTCACGAAACTATTTGGCCGGGAACCACATTTGTGGATCCTGAGGGGTGCCTAATACCTTCCCCTTTGGATAATTTCAAGCATTTACCCAAATCTATGGTTAGCAACGTAGTTGTAATTGAACCCCTTAGGTGCCTTAACGCACCTTAAAATCGTTATGTGGCGACTCTTAAAAATATGCAAACCCCTTTCCCAAAAGTAAAGAGTTATCCCAACCAATGTCATAAACCCGATATTCCGCGAAGAAGAGGGGAAAAAGGTTGCGCGACATTAAATATTAAAGAACAAGAAAGTTCATTATGAAGTCTCTTATTTTGCTTATTCTTGCGATTATTATACCAACTAAAATTAGGATTGAATCCCATGAATGTTGGAAATATCAAAGGTGAATATGGGCATATTCACCTGCCATGTATACCACATAAGATGCATCTATGAGATGGTTACATGTGTGATTATTACTAACCCGTAACCTGGTATTTGCGAGATAACTTGCTCAATAGTTTAGAGCATATTCCAGATTTTTTATTCAAGATAGTTCATCTTGTTAAGTTGGTTTACATCACAGTTGGTTTAGCAAAATGATTTATTGAATGCCTCCACTTAATAGCTAAATTATTGCTTATGAGAACAATGTTATCTATATCAATTTGATATACGTTATATATGAAAGTATATTACATTTCTCCCCTCACGACTGATTCAGGGTCACGAACCAAATAATTCCATCTTATTATTATTGATGTGCAGTGTATATTTTGATTAACACCATAACGCACAAAGATGGATTCCCAAAGTTGAGAAAGCGAGTTAGTTTTTCTAACATGAGGGGGAGAGATGATAAGCATTTTAGAAAAGGTTACATGGAATGAATTATCAACTCTCTTAAGCTTGATAATGTGATAGCGAGGATTTTCAAGGTGCAATATATTCATTGACGTTAATATGGATGATTTATTCATCAAATCTATGGTGGTATCAAC
The DNA here is from genome assembly GCA_005239505.1 of Nicotiana paniculata. Lineage (NCBI taxonomy): Eukaryota > Viridiplantae > Streptophyta > Magnoliopsida > Solanales > Solanaceae > Nicotiana > Nicotiana paniculata. The sequence goes on along the minus strand of ML321909.1, from coordinate 15,346 downwards.
CTTCAAGAAGCTAGTGCACAATATTGTAATGCGAAGGCTCGGGGATGTGAATTGATGCTCTCATCAGGCGGAGTTAATGCGCGTTGAACTCTTTTTTCCTTACAAGGTTTTGTCCCGCTGGGTTTTCCTTGCAAGGTTTTTAACGAGGCAACCAAAAGGCGCATTTCTAAACATGTGTACTCTTTTTCCTTTCTAGAATTTTTTCCCATTGGATTTTATTTTAGTTAAGATTTTAATGAGGCACATTATTTGTTGAATAGACATTCAAGGGAGAGCGTTATAAATAGAATTCTAAGGTGAATGTCTATATTTTAGAGAGATCTTAGGGATTTTACTTGGTGGCTAAGTCACTCTTTCCCTGTAAATAGAGAGGTCCTATTCCATTGTAATTCATCCCAAAATTCAATAAAAATTTTCTCTCTCTTTCTCTGCAATACTCTTCTTCTTCTTCTTCTTCTTCTTCTTCTTCTTCTTCTTTTATTGTTCATAACAAAATTTATCTTTTAACATTAATTAGGAATAAAATTGATCATATTAACCTTTACTATCTTTTCATATAAACACTCCTAACACATACTCCAACACTATTTACTCCAGGGATAATGTAGGAAAAAAATAATTTATTCATTCTTGAAATCTGGAAAAATCACCCATTTTGGACTACAAAAAAAAGGGCCAAAAAATCATTTATTGTGGACCGGATGGAGTACTAATTAAGTAGTACGCCAAATGATTGAACCTTATTAGTATAACTATTTTTTGTACACACAGAAATATATATCATTAAAAACCGAAGAAGAGTCTCAAACTCTTAGTTGCCATTATTTAGTCGGGGTCAAAGTGATTATTAAAGAAGGTTGATGCATAAGGATTTATATTTTCTATTTGTGGAGTGTTAAGTTGCAATTTGAGGCTTTTAATTTTAAGGGAGGAATTTGTAAAAGAAAAATTAATTAAGTTAACTATTGTGTGTTAATGCTAAACTAATAGAATGTACGAGTCCACCAAACTGTATAATGACCTGGTCCTATAGTAGTTTCCACAGAACTAGCTAATGCGACAATAAATAAATAACACAAGAGATTTTACGTGAAAAAATCCCTGCTCAAGGGGATCAAAAACCACGACCCACACTGATAGGATTTCAAAAAGGATCTGATCATGCACCTGTTTACCAAATAGCATGCAGTATTTATGGCCTCTGCCCAGAATGTTTTGGCTATCCCACTATCAATAAGCATTGTTCTAGCCATATCTTCAAGGGTTCTGTTTTTCCTCTCTACGACTCCATTTTACTGTAGGGTTCTTGGAGCTGAGAAGTTGTGGGTGATGCCATTTCCACTACAGAACTCATCAAACTTGGCATTGTCAAATTCTGTTCCATGGTATGCAAGCTACTTTTAATTCCATCTTCACTTGGATTTTCTTGACAAAAGCCACGAACACTTCGAATGTCTCATCCTTTGTTCTGAGAAATAGTGTCCAAGTGAACCTAGAGTAGTCATCTACTATCACAAAAATATATCTTTTTCCTCCCCTGCTTTGCACTCTCATAGGACCGCATAGATCCATATGAAGGAGTTCAAGTGGCTTTGACGTGTTGACATCCTTCTTTGGCTTGAAGAGGATTTCACATGTTTTCCTCTAGCACAAGCATCACACACTATGTGCACCTTGAATTTTGAGTTTGACAATCCACGAACTAGGTCCTTCTATATTAGCTTATTCAGAAAAGAGAAACTTTTGTGTCCCAGCCTTCTGTGCCATAACTCTGCATCATCATCAGCTGCTTTCAAGCAGCTCATATCTCCACTTTGTAGGGACTCGAAATCAGCAACGTAGATGTTCTTGTATATTTTGGCCACTAGTACCACGTCCCCAGTTACCAGATTAGTAACTGTGCATATCTTTGACAAGAACTCCACTTTGTTTCCTTTATCACAAATTTGAGAAACACTCAAGAGACTGTACTTCAGACCATTAACATAGTACACATTCTCAATTGAGTGTGAGAGAGACTTTCCAATTTTTCCAACACCAAGAATGTACTCCTTTTTCCCATTTCCAAAGGATACATTCCCTCCTTGCAGGGCTTTTAGTGAAAGGAAGTCCATGGTGTTCCCAGTCATGTGCTTAGAGCATCGACTGTCCATGATCCATTGTTGACTGCTTCCTCTCACTGTTCCCGCATCATCGTCATCATCGTCTAATTGAGCCATCAAGGCAAATATTGAATCATATTCATTTGCTTCATTTTCAACTGCCATCATAGGACTATCACCTGCATCATTTTCTTCTTCAGAATCACTGGAGGAGTCTCCCCATGCTGCAAGAGCCTTCTTCACAACATTGTCAACTACGTTTTTCATTTTGAGGCGTTTGTCCGGAATCGGTTCCTCTTGGCTGCTTTATCAGAGTTGTGTTTGAAATTTTCTTGCTTCAGGAGAGGGCAGTCCTTGATGAAATGCCCTGGCTTTCCACACTTATGACAGAGGTCATAATTCTTTGGTTTTCTGAAACTACCTCTTTTTGGTATGCCCCCCATTCCTTCTGACCATTTTCTGAAACCTTCTAGTTAAGTAAGACATGTCACTATCCTCTTCACTCGAGTCATTTCCTTCAGCTTTAAGTACCAGGTTGTTTTCCTTCTTTGGTTCTCTTCTTTAACTATCATTCTTCTTCTTCATTTCATAGGTTTTTAGATTCCCAATTAGCTCATCTATGGTCCGCGCATGCAGATCCTTTGCTTTAGTAATGGCATTCACTTTACTCTCCCAGGAGCTGGGCAAGACGCTAAGAATTTTTTTCACAAGCTTGTTACTTGGGATGATTTCACCAAGCGATTGCAACTCGTTGATGATGGAAGTGACTCTTGTGTGCATGTCTTGAATGGATTCATCATCCTTCATTCTAAAGAGCTCATAGTCAGTGGTGAGCATGTCAATCTTGGACTGCTTTACTTTAGTGGTTCCTTCATGTGTTGTTTGTAAAGCCTCCCATATTTTCTTGGCCGATTGACAGGCTGAGATCCTGTTGTACTCATCAAGTCCTATGCCACACACCAAAATGTTTTTGGCGCGAAAGTTCTTCTCTAGAGCTTTCTTGTCGACGTCATTGTACTCTTTCCTGGTTTTTGGCATTGTTACAGCTGGTTCTCCTACCTTCTTTGTTGGGACGTATGGACCATCGCAAATAACATCCCATAACTCGGAGTCTTCTGTCATTATGAAGTCATGTATTCGAGTTTTTCACCAGCCATAATATTGGCCGTTGAATCTTGGGGGTCTGTAAGTTGATCGTCCTTCCTTGAAGTTTGGTGGAGCAGTCATAGTGAGGATCCTCTCTAGGTGTTAACCTTTTAGAAAGAACCCGCTCTGATATCAATTGATAGAATATATGAGTCCACCAAACTGTATAGTAACCTGGTCCTATAACAGTTTCCACAGAACTAGCTATTGTGACAATAAGTAAATAACACAAGGGATTTTACGTGAAAAAATCCCTGCTCAAGGAGATCAAAAACCACGACCTACACTGGTAGGATTTCAACTTCACTACTGAGCAAGCTTTAGATTACAAACTCTTGCAACCTAGGAATTAAACTCTTAATCCCTTGCTAACTTGTAATACTCTTATTACAAGCCACTTTGCAATACACCAATTACAAAGACTTTAACTCATGACTAACTCTAGTCACGACACAAACACTAAGGGTTTATGGTTTTCAAAGATTTCCTATACAATGCTTCTAACTAAGCTAAGTAGGAATTACAATGAAGAACAAATATAAAGATACAACTCTACTAAGGACATACACAAGACTTGTTATGGAACTGGTCCGTAGTAGTGTTGTACTTTGTTCTTGATACACTTGTGACTTCAATGCTCTATATCAGATCTTGAATGCTTGAGTGATCTTACAAGTGTTGAGAGATGTTTTGTTATAATGCCTCTTGATAATACCCTTTGGATGACATCACATGGATGATGTAAACACTTGGTTGATACAAAACCTTTCCCAATGAGAAGTGACTGTTGCACTGTTTCTGCACTGTAGCGTGCACAGTGCAGGCAATCACTTTCCTGCTGTAGAGTTGACTTCGTACTGCTGTCAGAGAAACTCCAAAGTATCAGGTCTCTGAGTTGATTCTTTTCTGTCTGAAGTCATACAAATCACATTAGCTTGAGTCCTTTGATGGATGAATATACCAAGTGTGCATCAGGTCTTTTATCTGGTTCTTGACAAGAAGTTTGTTAGATCATTAAAACATAAATCTAAGATACTTTAAACCCATCATAAACTATAATTGATTTTTTTTTAAAAAGGATAATTATGATTAATAACTCTTATAGTTGATTTCTTCTAAAAAATTATATCCAATTGATACTATAGTTAATCCACTTTAAAAGTAAAAAATAAAGTTATTTGCTAAGTGTTAAAGCAAGAACTAAAATGGGAAGGAGGAGAATACGCAAAATATGGTTTCGAACCCACGTCCATCCACAAACAAAGAGGGAAACTTAAGCACGCAACAACACTTCTTCTGCCCGATTTTTTGTGTTTTGGGGGCACAAGCAAAACATTTAAGGGGTCACATATATATGTATAGAAATATACAATATTTTTGCCGAGGCTAACGGAGTCCCGTGATCCCTCAACCCACAACGTAGATCTGCCCCTGCTTGGAGCTCTAATGACACCACAATGAATAAATAAAAATTGCATGTCATATTGGCAAACTTTTCTTCAAGGGATAGTGAATTCAGCTAATCTTAACAAACCTAATTCAACAATCTATAACATGAAATAAACGTGTAACTTTACAAATGTAGATATACGTCTAACACCCCTAAATTAAAGCCGAATATCCAGAAAAACTGTAATCTCTTATCCAAAGAAGATTGACCCATAACTAGGGGTGGCAAATGGGCGGGTTGGGCTGAATTTGGGCGGATCAAGATGGGTTAGGTCAATAAATGAGTCATTGTCCAACCCAGCTCAAAGTGTACTTGGGCTAAGATGAGCTGGGTCAAAATGGGCTAAACAATAGGTAGCCCAATCGGTCTAACTTGACCCATGTTTTAGAATTATGCTCATCTTACACAAAAAAAATTTTTGCCTTAAAATGTATAAGTTAAAAAATATTTTGCCGGAGGAGGGGATGGGGGTAGGAGTTAAAAAATAAGTTGAAAAACAGTTGACTCTCGCTTCCATCCAAATTATCTTAGCTCTAGAATTAGTTCAAAATGGTAGAAAGAACTTTTTGGTTATGGGGAGGTGTGTACGAATCAGAGAAGAAATTAACTTCGGATTGTATTTATCTAATTTCAGTCCTTTCACGTTCCTGAGATTGTTCTTTTTTTCTTTTAATGTATCATTGAATATATTAAATGAATATATTAATGAATAACGACCTTTATCTTTTCCTGTTAATGCATCATTGAATATATCATTTGATTGGCTATTAAGATATATTCAGACGAATTTGGTCTACACGGATTGAAACTTCTTAAATTATTTGTATTTTGAGCATAACAAAGAGAAACTGGTTAATGCATTTTGTTTCACTCTTGACTTTTGACGCACATCTCACACGAAACCAAAAGTCTTAATAAATGATGTTAAAAGTTAGTCATCTGAACAGTTTCACATGTTTTTCTTTATAAAATGTATATTTACATCTTTGCACAAAAAATTTCTTGAAATAATGCTTACTTAAAGGGCACAATAATCACTTAACTTTTGATGGATATTTTGGTCTTTCAATTCATTACTATAAGCTTCATATTTATAATATATACCTCAAATCAATTAATGAGTATAAAAAGTTAAAAATTATATAATTATTAGATGTGTGTTTGAATTATAAAATAAAAATTTCTTGTAACAGATGATCAATATTTGTCCTTTTTCTTGTTATAACAAAGTACATATAAAAAGGTAAAGCTCATTTGAGTGAGAGAATATATGCTATATTTAGATGACCAAATTTTTATATTCAAAATAATAGAAATATCCTAGGAACCTGGAAAGATGAAATTTAAATCAAATTTATTACTATATAACATATGTGAAATTTCATATAAGAAGTTTTATTTTAACAGTTTGAAGTTTTTGGCGAACCCAATAAAATTTCAAGAGTATGTTCCAGCAGATTTAACTTTAAATAGATACTCAAATGGTTTTTCCAAGGAAGGGCTAATATTCCTAGTTTAAAACCTCCAAAAAAGAGTTTAGAGTTGTAATCATCTCAAAGGTTTAGATTAATCTATGAGACTGAGGATGATAATAACATTGTTAAGATAAATGAGTTAATAAATTGGAGAAAGTCAATATTTCATTTCGTAAACTCAAATAACTCTGTAGAGGCCAACAATAGGTCATTTGAAGAAAGAGTTAGTGCACAAAAAGAAACAAGAGCAAAATTGAAGATCAAATAGATTAAGAGACTACAAACAAAGATAATACAACTTAAATACAAAAGAGAATTATACGACAATGTTTCACACAACCAATTCAAAAAAGAAAGTGTTGGGTGGTGCAATGGTTAAAGGCTAGGTACGAAGTTGATTTTGTTAGGGAGCGCTGTACCTTTCAATGTGGGATTTTCCGGCACGAATCCGGATTAGTGGGGCCCTATTGTGGATATCGAATACCGGGTGAGGTATAATAATTAAAAAAAAAAAAAGACCTAGGATATTGATAAATTCATCCAAGAGGCAAGAGACCAGCTTCATGAGATGAATTGATCAAAATAACAGAATACCATGAATTGGAGAAATTATCTAAGAGGCAATGTTAACACTTGGAGGCTTCATCAATGACTCTTTAATGTCCGTTTGGGATTCCAAAGAATATATGTAACTTTCCAAACTCCTAATTAAACTACACGCATTATACATTAAATTCCAACAATAAACATAAGTTTCCAAAAGAATCAAAGACAATGTACATTATAGTTTCAATCGTATTCGAAGAAGTGGAAGAAACTCAATCGTCTTATCATAGTTATGATTATTTTTATATTTTGTATTAAACATTAATGATTTTAATGATATGAATGAATGAATAAATAATCAACTTGTATAATTAATGCTCTGGATGCAATGACTGACAACTTCCCTTGCATATTCTATATCTATATCTATTTAATTGATCCAAATACATTGTTTTTACTTTTTGTATGGCTTTCTACTTCCTTTTTTAAATGAATTGAATTAATTAAGAATCATTCTGGGATTTAAATTGAGTTTTTACTTTTTGTATGGCTTGAAAATGTTTTCTATCCGTCCATCTCATCGTTGGAAGAACTAGGACCTTGTGACGGATATGGAGGCGTGTTTTTGGATTGTTGATATATCGGGGGCTTTTGAAAGCCCGACCCCCAATTTCCTTGATTATTGTTGTTTCAACCCCCTTGCTATTTCCTCCCCAATTACTATTATTGCCACCCCAATTGCTTTGGTTATTTCCTCCCCGATTGCCTTGATTTCCTTGATTTCCTTGATTACCCCAATTTTAACTGTCGTTCCTCCAATTGCTTTGATTGTTGTTGTTGCCACTATTCCAATTTCCTTGTTGACCTTGGTTGCCCCAATTTCCTTGATTACCATGTGATCTCCATTGTTGTTGATTTGGAGCGTTGCTCCGTTGACCTTGGTAATTATTGACATATTGAACCTCTTCACTTTGATCATCATATGAATCATCTTGATTGTACCCACTACCACTTTGCTCAAATTGATCCGTTCATGAAGTTACCCCCGACGAGTTGATTGACCACACACTGGTTAGTTGTGTTGTCCCCCTATAAAAGGTCTATTGGATCATTAACTCGGTCATATCGTTGTTGGGGGTATTCTTTGACTATTGTGCGGTACCTCTCCCAAATCTCATGTAACGGTTCATTTGGCTCTTGTTTAAAAGCTAGGATCTCATCTCTCAATGTTGCCATATGTCCCAGAGAAAAGAACTTCTCTATGAACTTCTCGACCAACTCATCCCAAGTGTGGATGGAATGGTTGGGTAACCTCTCTAGCCAATCTAAAGCATTCCCTCTTAGAGAAAATGGGAAAAGCCTTAACCTCAATGCGTCCTCAGATACATTCGTCTGCTTGCTCCCCCAGCATGTGTCAACAAAACCTTTGAGATGCTTATAGGCGTTTTGATATGGAGCTCCGGTGAAGAAACCCCTCTATTCCAACAGTGTAAGCATGACACTGGTTATCTGAAAGTTGCCCGCCTAATCCGGGGCGGGACTATTGCACTTGCGTAGCTTTCATTGGGAAACACCCAGTGTGCTGCCCTTGGTGGGGGTGGGGGAGGGTTTGGCACATTATCGTGAGGCGGTCGGCCTTTCCTTTGTACTTGAGGCTCAAGATGAACCTCATCCACTTGTTCGTCATCTACCTCCTCCCCCAAATGAATGTTTCTGAGGGCCTCGTTGTTAAGAGCCATTTGGTACCTAAAAGCAATTGACACACAAAATTAGAATAAACGGAAGGAAAGAAAAACAAAACACACAAATACTTAAATATATAGCTAAGACCGTCTAACTCCCGGCAATGGCGCCAAAAATTGATCGGGTCCAAGCCTACACTACTATTGAGTAGCGAGGTGGTTGATGCAATTTTAACCCAACTGAGGTTGGGATCGAATCCACATGGAGTTAATGTTTGGAATTAGGTTTATATTTAAGCTAGATGCGGATTTTGATTCTAATTACACTTCCACAAGTTTGGGTTTGTAATCTACTTCTATCCTTACTCTAATGATTGCAATAATTGAAACTAAGGACAATATTTTTGTAGATGTTTTTCAAGTGTTAAAAGAGACTAGGGTCGTGACTTCTACCTAGGTGGTTATCTAACGGGTAGCAAATATACGACAAGCTTGATTAGTTAGGATTGTAATATAGCTAGCACACCTGGGTACTCACTCTATACATCTCGGTAGTTTGAGTGATTTTGCCCAATTTTGCTTTCTCACGACCAAATGAGTATTCATGCAAATTAGGTGATATTAGCTCAAGTCGGGTATTACTATCTCTAGGTTTAACCTTTTAATTGGGGCTATCAATTTCTTGAGTTCACCCTAATTCCTTGTTAGCCTAGTTTTCCTAGACTTAGTCTCTCTTTCTCAAGTAGATACTAAGTCATAAAGGCATGAATCGATGTTTGTAACCATTAATTCTTGGGTTCTAGCAAGAACTTGGCTAAATATCACGAACCCATTCACACTCAAGCCCTAAAATCAAATACCCATTAAATACCCACACTAGGGTTGGATCACAACCCTAGCTATGGGTTTAGCTACTCATGAAAATAGAAGAAATTAAAGATGAAATGAAGATAAAATCCATAATATTAGATTATGGGATTAAAATCTAATGCTAAGAAGTGAATCTAGTACAAAATTTCCCAAAACAGTAAAGTCAGTCGTCTCAGGTGGTCTTACAATACATAACATTGTCACACCTTCTTTTTCACCACCCCGAATTAATGAAGGGGTAATAAGGGAGTTTTTCCACTTTAAGTGATATTATTCGGTTTTTGGGATTTATTATTGTTTCAGAGTCGCCACCCGAATTTTTGATGATGCTCCGGGACACCGTTTTGTTTTAAAATCCCAAACCGAGGAAATTTTGACTCTGTTTTGATTTGTCTGTGACCAGAGATCCGAGTAAGGAATTCTGTTAACCCGGGAGAAGGTGCTAGGCATTCCCGAGTTCCGTGGTTCTAGAACGGTCTCTTAACTATTGATATTTGGCCTAATTGTCTGATTATTTATGTATTTTAAACTTATTGTGCTTTTTAGCCTTTTTCACTTTTAGCTGCTTTTAGTATTTATGGATTTATCTTGAAACAAGTCACGATGGCGTGCACTTGTTTGTTTTTGGACATATTGCAATTATGCCACATGAAATGCACCCGTAATTACAACATGTGATTTTATTAGTTTAAAGTTGAAGACGGGGACATGAGTTGTCGCACCCGCGTGTAGATTACGTAGTCAACACTATGGTCATGATGGTTTTATAGTGCCTTTTTGAGGTGATGTTTGATTATTCTTTATGTTTTCTTTTTGAAGGAACATTTTATTTTTAAGATCAATTAGGATGTTTTATGGATTTGTCTTGGACAAGTTACGATGGCGTACACTTGTTGTTTTTGAATACATGGTAATCACGTCACATGAAATGCACTCGTGGTTGCTATGTGCATTTTTATTAGTTGTTTGGAGTTTGAGAGTCGGGGCCATAAGGTGCCACTCCCGAGTGTAGGTTATGGTTATTTGAAGTAATATTTGATTGATTTTTGTCAAATTTCAAACTAAAGGTATTTATTCTACCTAAAGGATTGCCTAAAATGATGTTCACTAGCCTAAATATAGCATGTTTCAGGCTACGGCCATTTTTAGCCCCCTGATTATTTAACCCTTTTGGCCAATCCTTTTTATGACGAATTATGAAAGAAATAAAAGCTATGCAATACTATAAAGAAGCGTGCCAATAAATGAAAGTTCTACAGGAAATCCAAAGGTTACTAATTCATAACAATATTTCAAAGAATCAAATGAGCATTTCCAACTATAACAAAGTAGTTTTGTTAACTTCAGATGGCACAGATACAGGCTTTCCGAATCATGATCCATATGTATTAAATCCTATGCAGGGGCATTCGAATGTTTCTTGTCGTAAATTCAAGAGATCTAAAGGTCGTGAGTCGAAAAACGTTTTAAATCGCAAATTCTTATTTATGTATTTCGAAAATCATTGAATCTGGAACATTATTTTACAGAATTTCAGTAAGAGTTTGCAAAGAGATTTTGGACAGATTAATTCAAATATAAATTTATACAAAATGCTTTTGAGCAGTGAATCCATACTTATACATTTGGGAAAAACTTTATCAAGGCGAAATAAAATTATAAAGCTGAGTATGAACAATGTCCAGTCCTTTTTTACATATACATGGAATTAGCTACACAACCTCAGTAATGTTCTATCTAATGCACTGATAGCATTTCCTTCACCTTTTATTTTTAATCTTTTAAATAATTGTTTCGGTTGAGTATTTTTAACACAGCTTAACACCATTAGTTACATGGATAATAATTGTACATTTGTCAAATATGATCGATTAAATAATACAGATACAATTGGAATAATTTCCACAAAGTACTGAAATCACTGTTTCTTCTACTTTAAAAAAATTATTATTTTCCACAGTTTATGGTCGAATTTCCAACTGGCTCCTTCATTTTAAAACGCATTTGGAATGTTTAACTCAGAGTAAGGACTAAATTTGTATGAACTCTAATTTTAGTAAGTGGAATTTCATATTCAAATAATTCCGTTTCACTTTAGTTTTCCTTTTTAATTGTGTGTTATTCCCTCCTGTTCCTAACAAGTGATTTTTTTCTTTTTTTTTGCGATCCAAAATAAGTGATTTTTTCAAATTTCAAGAATGAATTAATTTTTTTTCCTACATTGCCTTAAAGTAAATAATATTAGAGTATGTTTTAGAAGTATTTACGTGAAAAAATAATAAATATTAATATGGTCAATTTTATTATTAATTAGTGTTAAAAGGTAAATTTGTTAATAATCACTTATTTGGACGGGAGGGAGTACTACTTACTAGAAGGCGAAAAGTTATGTTTTGGGAATTAATCTATTAGTATCGAAAATACAATTATTAATATTTTTTTCTGTCTTGTAGTTTCATTCCTTGTTACTGCTCATCATTTTTTTTTCCTTTTTCCTTTTTGTGTGCCACAAATTATCGGGTGGTAATGTTATATTGGATTATGCAAACAAGCAAGTGAAGCAACCATATAAAACAGAGATCTAAAGACAAACACTTTTATTCATCAAACACTAATAATATATTAACACAAAGGAGAATCCTCAATCTTTTGGCCACTCACAAGTGGTAACACCAATATCAGATAACGTACCACTAAAGGATGTGGTAAAGTGGATGAGACTGTACTTCCTTTAACTAGAGGTCTCGGGTTCAAGCCCTAAGTATGGGAAAATCCTTGATAGGGAGCGTTTCTCTCCGAATGGGACCCTACGCCGGCGCGAATCCAGATATAGTCGGACTCCAATGCAGGTACCGTACACCGGGTGGAAAACCAAAAAAAAAAAAAGAAAAAAAACAATATCAGATAATGTGAACTGAATTGGACTGATCAAGCGGCGATCCATGTATGTGAAATATTAACACTAGTTGAGTGTAGAAACAGGGAAATGAGTTCATTTATGCATTTCATTTTCTTCTTCATTCTCTTGACTAGGAACAAAAGGAGGCTGAAATCTGCTAAAGACCCTATAAGCTGAGATCACAGATAATACAAGAAAACAACAAAGTGTGATGGCATGGAGAACCAAAACCAGCTTCATTCTGCTGCAGAATTTTCCATAAAAACTGCAGGCTTCACTCCATGTCACCTTCTGGTCACCATTATAGGCTAAGTAAAGAATTTCCCCAATTGCAGCCAACGATGTAACCATTAAGTATGCTACAATCTGTGCAAAACCCATATGGAAAGAAAATTATATTAGAGTAAAAATGACAACCCCATTTTATTTTATCTATTTTTGACACACAATTTCTTCAGGAAATAAGAAAGTAGAGTATTTAAATCAAGAATCAAAGTGTAGGAAAAGAGGGAAGTGAAAACCTGATCAGAAAGAAAGAAGAAGCATGCTTTAGTGATTAAACACCTGACCCACAAAGATATAGCAGTAAGAAGAGCATATCCACCTGATGCAGCACTAATTCCAACCATGTACCTGTTCCAAATTATATATTGTTACTTCAACATATGCATCAAAAAGGGGAAAATACAAATCAATTTTCTCACTTGAGTCCCGTTAGATTGCTGAATTCAATTCTCCCATAACTGCTATTATCCTGCTGGTTGGAGACAGACAGCCATATGGAGGCCACACTTAAGGGAATCACAAACAACCTCAGTAAACAGTCTACGACTTTAAGGTTTGATGCATCATGTCCAAGAAACCCCATCTCTTGCAGTCAAGATTTAGAAAACGTTCATCCCCTACATATATGTATGGAGAGATGGGAGATGTTGTTCTCTGTATTTTTTAATCTCTTTACTTGAAAAAAGAGAAATGAAATGATGGAGAAGAAGCCAGGTAGCTTATCGAGTTTCTCTATAGTGGGAAGAAAGAGAAGAAGTGGGGTGGCTTTTTCAGAAGAGAAATCATGGCAAGGGGTGAGTGAGTTGGATTGGTGCTCATATCTCTCTAATATTATCTAGCAAACAAAAGGCACAATTGAATCCACACGGCTCTTTGGCTTTCTTTTCTGCACAAATATAGTGGCAACAAAAAATACCAATCCAGAAAAAAGAAAACAACCACAAACATAGACAATGACAAATTTGACTTTTGTCCACATTGTATAGACGCGTGCCTACTTTTATGCTTTCTTTTGGGCAAGAATGCTTTTTTTTTTGGTCGAAAATATTTTTGGAAGAAAAAAAGTGTTTTTGACAAAAAGTCGAATTGGTTTTTGAGAAGCAAAAAAAAGTAATTTTTTTTCGGAATTATTTTTGAGAAAAATATATTTAGAAGCAGTTTTTAAAAATTTGACCAAACATTAATTACTGCTTAAAAGTATTTTTCAAATTAATTAGCTAAACATAAACTGCTTTTCAACAGAATAAGCTGATTTTAAAAACTTGACCAAACATGCTATTATTCCTTAAAAAAAATTCTCAAACACTTGTCCCGGCATTTGGTATAAGCTATAACGTCGGGAAGGGTGAGTTATATTGTTTGCTTTCGGCTTCAGACCCGTGAAAGATGACTATACGTGTTGTTGGATTTTGTGACCAAGGCTAGTTCGTCTTAGATGGAAATTTACATATGAATCTTAATTTATTAAATGTAATTTTTTCTTTTACGATTATTTATTTCGCTGAATAGATCTGATTAATTTATATAGAAGTTTAAAATCACTAAGATAATAAATCTCTTTATTGGATTCCATCAACTACTATTACTTATCACACAAAGTAGTGTACGTCGAGTTTTCGTAAGCGATATTAATACTTATAGAAATGAACAAATATATAAATTACTATAATGACAAGTCGTATCAGTATATTTATTACTCAATATTAGCATTTACTAAAAAAAATCGACAAAACGTACTAGTCAAAGTGACATCATCTTTCATCACATGTCCACCACTATCAATCACCAACTGTTACCACAACCACAATTCCCAAACATCTCCACCACCAAATATCATTTGCAGTGCAAGCCACCAGCTATATCCCCCACCGGCTACTGTTATCAACTACCTTCACTTCTTGCTACCAATGCATAATGTAATCGGCCACTATTATCAATCAGGAGCGTACACAAAATTTTTTATAATCGATGTCAATATTTATAAAAGTACAAGAATAATAATTTCAATTATCATACTTCTAGACAAGAAATATTCTCTTTCAAATATTTGCAAAAAAAATGTTGTTATTTGCAAAATAATAACTCTGACCTATTAAAACAAAATAAAGCATAAAATCAATGCATTAAGTTACAATATATTTAGTAAAGAATTTCGACGAAGCAGTGTCGCGTTTGAGAGTGCATCCGCCGCTGTTATCAACTAACTTCACTTTTTGCTACCGGTGCATAACATAATCAGCCATCACTGTACAACTATCATTCGATAACTACTCCATCAATCACAACCATCACAAACCATAACCTTCACTAACTTTTTTTGAATTCTTCATCAAACACTACTTTTTACACCTTATAAGTTAAAATTTTCTCTGATATTTTATGAATATATTGTTTGATTTTTTATTTATTCAACATTTAATTAAATTAGTATATGCATTTATTTATTTGGAAAATAGTAACAGAGTATACTTCTATTTATTATTACATCCATGCATCCATAAAAATATGTTTCATCATTCAATTACTCTTTAAGTCAACCTCAATTTCAAATTTGTCTAAGTCCTTGCTATGCTTAAATATAGCTTTTATTACATCATTATATGCGTAATCATTCTGTCACATATGAGTTGCAAAAGCAGATTCTTTCCAGTCTATTACGTGGCAGTAATAGTATAGCACAAGAAAACAACAAAGGGCGGAAAGTACAAGGATACCACGAGACAACCACGGGATTGAACTAAAGATGTTTAACGGGCCGGGTTGACCCGTAATCGGACCGGCCCAGATCGGTTAAAATCGGAACCGGACCGACCCGGTTCATAGGAGGCCGGGTAGGCTGGGTAGAGGGGTTAGAGGGGGTTGGTCCGTTTAATTATTTTGAAACGGGTAAC
>MDKI01166965.1:0-18864 GCA_005239505.1 Nicotiana paniculata | reverse complement strand
ATATATATATATTTAAAAAGATACTAAATTTATGTCTTTTTAATGTGATAGAGCTCAAGCTTTTTTTTGGTAAGAAAGATAATATGCATTAAAACTTATAAGAAATAGTTACTATAGAGAGGAAGATGCCGGATGTGCATCGCCATTAGTTAGATAAGTGTCTATTACACGGATGATGACCACATAAATCAATAGAGTTCTCTACTATAGTAACGCCATTGGAAGTGGTGGTTGCATGGCCGTCATCAGTGGCAACAAAAAGGTGTGGTTCCATATCCTGGGCCTGTTCCGCTGTTCTACACGTTGTCTTCCTATAGCGTATGGCTCTTGCTTGATCCAGTCGCAAAATGATGTTGACAAAATCTGGTGGCTCTTCCAAAATAGTAGGTCTTGTAGTTGGTGCCATATTGCAGCCCGCTTTGTAGATATGTGCAATTGTGACACTAGGCATTTGGTCCAGGAGGTTCCTGCAGTCAGAAATTATATTAGTATAAAGCATGTTATCTTTTGTTAGCAGTGTTATTATCTCTGATGCATCAACGTTTATTTTCAGAGGAACCAAATTGCGAATAGTTGCCGATTCCAACCCATGAAAGAGGACTTGTAGTTCTGCATGAATGTTGTTTGAAGTGTCAATGTTACCTGCAAATCCTATAATCCAATGTCCATATGAATCATGTATGAGTCCCCCTATACCTGCTTTGTGAGTTGTTGAGGATGCGGCTCCATCAGTATTTAGTTTAGCGTAATTTGGTTTAGGAGGGATCTATTTTATGTGCTTTATTATAGGCTTTGGTTTTGTGTGCAGGTTGGTGGCCAAGTAAGTAAATTCTAGTGCTTGGTTAGTGATAAATTTGGTAGATAGCTTTTGTTATGTATGAGTAATTGTGATTATTACGAGCAATCCATATGTGCTACAAAGTATATGAAATAATAGTTTGATTATTTATACGGTAAGGCATGGGATTGGTTTTAGTCTTTATTAGAGGCATTAACCATTCCAAAGGGTGTGACAATCTGTTGATGTGGTTAATAATATCCATCAAACCTAAGTGTGTCCACATGGCTTGAATGTTTGGCGTGTGAAGAAATATGTGAGTAATAGATTCTTTTCTTCTATTACAAATTTTTCAATGATCATCTAAGAGTATACCTATATGATGCAAAAATTACCTTGTAGGTAGACTATTGTGCATTATAAGCCATAGGAATATTTTTAATTTTGGAGGGTATTGGAACTTTCCAAATCCAAGTATATTGGGGTGTTTGTGATGTTGTTGGTAGGCCATGTTGGAGTAATTTATAATACATTGATTGCACTGTAAATTTTCCTTGATGCGTTAAACCCCAATATATTGTATCAAATTTAGTGGCGTAGATAGGCACATTGATCCTATTGATAATGTTTTTGATGTGACTTGTAAGATTAAAGGGAATTTCTTCCAATTCCATTCATTTTGAGACCTATAGGTAGCTATAGTCATGTTAACGTGGTTCAAAGTTATAGGAGCAACTATGAGTGATCTAATTGTGGTGTTTGGAGCAATCCAAGTATCTGTCCAAAAATTTATATTAGAATTGCTATTCACTTGCCACTGGATTCCTGTTGGCAGTGTTTCCAATCTAATATGATATTTTGCCAAGTATTAGAAAACTCTCCTGTTGTAGGTTTATTCTTGTATTTTTGTATAAGAGTGTGTGCCCAAAGTTAATTGGGTGAGTGAAAAGAGGGGCCAGGATAAACATGCTAATAGAGCTTTATTTTTTAGTTCAAGTTTCTGTATGCCTAGGCCTCCCAATAGTTTTGGAGTAGTGACCTTTTTCCAGTTGACTAAGTGAATTTTCCTTTTTAGAGGAGTAGTGGCCCAAAGAAAGTTGCGCATATATTGTTCTATTTTTTAATAATATTTTTAGGTATTGCAATATATTGCATTATATGGTTGGGTAAACTAGTGAGGGTTGATTTAATAAAGGTTGTTCTAACTGCCAATGATAGGAAATGTGTTTTCCATCCTACAAATCTGGCCTTGAAATTATCTTGGAGGAATTGGAAATCTGATTTACTAGGTCTTTTTTGACACATTGAAAAACCCAAATATTTGCCAAAAGTGATGCCTTAATTCATGCTAAAGCAAGAGAGTATATGATTTTTGGCCTCAGTAGTGCAATTTTTTGAGAAAAAGATCTTGGATATTTAAAAATTTATAGTTTGTCCGGATAAAGTAGTAAAATTATTAAGTGTGTCAATTATAGTGTGATAATTGGCATTATTTACTTTAGAGATAAGATGTATGTCATCTGCAAAGAAGAGGTGGGATAATTGCGGCTCATTGTGAGATATTTGTATGGGTTTAATAGTAAGTAATCTACTGACTGGAAGATATTCCGGGAGAGACGTTCTAGACACATAATAAAGATATAAGGAGATAATGGATCCCCTTATCATGTACCCCTAGATGGTTGAAAATAGTTTGTACGTGAGCCATTTATCAAGATAGATATGGAAGACGTGGTGATGCACCACATTATTAGGGAGATGAGAGTGTTTGGG
Source organism: Nicotiana paniculata (assembly GCA_005239505.1). Classification (NCBI taxonomy): domain Eukaryota; kingdom Viridiplantae; phylum Streptophyta; class Magnoliopsida; order Solanales; family Solanaceae; genus Nicotiana; species Nicotiana paniculata. The sequence goes on along the minus strand of MDKI01166965.1, from coordinate 16,313 downwards.
AGGTTGAAATAATGGAGTGTATTTTTTATAAAGGACCATTCAAGTTTATAAAAAGCTTTTTCCAGGTCTAGTTTTAGAAGCATTTGGTCAGTGTGGCCTCTTTTCTTGTTTTTGAAGTGATTAAGAATTTCTTGGACAATGATTGTATTGTCAGAATCTCGCTTCCCTTGTTGGAAACTAGACTGTGTGGTACTTATGATTTTATGTAGGAATGGCTTGAGACAGGTCACTATTATTTATGGCGTTGCAAAGACTTATAGATCGATATTGGGTAATAGAAGTTGCATTTTTATTTTTGATATGAGGCACAAATAGGTTTGATTTATTTCTGGCGGAATTTGACTTTGAGTGAAAGTTTTGTAACAGAGATGTGTAACGGAGTGACTCACTTCTTTCCAATATTTTTGGAAGAAATATGGATGCAATCCATCTGGGTCAGACGCCTTGAAAGGTTGAAAAGAGAGTAGGGCTTGTTTTATTTTAGACAAGGTTAAGGAGGTTGCTAGTTGTTGTTGGTTAGCAATGGTTAAGGAAGCAGTTGCGGCTGAGCCAGGATGGACTTTGGTGCTCAAAGATTGGGTTGTCTGAAATAGTTTATTGTAATATAAAAATATTTGTTGTTTAATTTGTGTTGGATCAAATGTCCAACTTCCTACACTATCTTTTAGCGCATTAATGTGGTTACGTCTACGCCTCTGTAACGTAGACATGTGGAAAATTTTAGTGTTGGCATCACCTTCGTTTAACCAAAGAATTCTTGATTTTAATTTCCAAAAGCTTTCCTCCTGCTTTAGTAACCCACTAAATTCAATAATTCTTGCAAGTAGTTTACGTTTTTTTTGTAAAAAGCTCGCCAAAAGTAAGTTTATTCTAATAAGTAACATTGGTTTGGAACCACTGCCTTTGCATGTTTACTGGGGTGGTTTGGGAGTGATATATTATTGTTGTTCGGAAGGGAGTCTTTGGTAGAGCTTTGTGTGTATCTAGTTGAGGAATAGGGATAATTTGAGGTTCTTGTGTTATGGTAGGTATAGGGTTAGAGAGTGATGATGGTATGTCACTTGGCAATGAATCATTGTTTGCCATTGGAGTTGTAGAGGGATTGTGTGTGGTATTGTAAGGCATGTCTGTAATTGGTCAAAGAGGGGTGGCATGCTAGGAGACGACTGAGAAGTGAGAAGAAATGGATTGTGTAGATATGGCGTCAGAGGTGGCTGCTGAAGTGTCGTGTGTAGGGCAATATAATGTGTTAGTTGGAGCCACATGTATGGGCTATGGGAGGGTGGGGTAAAAGGGATTGGTTGTCCATCAGTTGAAGGGTCTGAATAGAAGTTGTGGGTATGGTTTCTGTGCATGTTGATGTGAGGGTCTTACCATTTGGGTCATATTTAGATGTATTGTTTGATGTGGGGTCATCAGCTGTGTAGGTGCAATTTGGGTTATTGGATTGGGGGTTTTACGGAGGGATCTTTACGCAAATAGTCGATCATATTTATTGTTTACTTTTTCAGTCATATACATAGATTATACATTGAATATAATGGGAGCTTTAGTGACTGGTCAACTTGTGATGTTCCGCCCATATTTTGTATTTGACTTTTTTGGAAACGTGACAGTTTTCCATTCCTACTCTGGCATGGAGATTGGAGAGATAGTATAGGGTGGGTGTATGGATGACGAGGGTAGAGTGTTTAGGGGTTGTGTTGGAGTAAATTGGCAGTTCCGACTTGCGTGTCCAAATCTACCACATGTGGTACATAATAGGTTTAGACTTTCATAAAGAAGAACATGTTTATGGGTTTCTATATGAACGTATGTTTTTATAGGCTTTTCAAGGGGTATCTCCATACAGATGCAGACATATCTGCCTCTTGTAGTAGTAGACGTACAAGTATCTACCTTTAAGAGTTGCCCAATCTTGTTACCAACCTTTTACAGTATTTCAACGTCATAAAACTCCGTTGGAAGTTCTGGGAGGCGTACCCATAGAGCATCATAAGTTAGTTGTGATGTTGATGCAATGAATTTGGCCTCCCAACGACGGACAACAGAGGAAGTGGTTTAATATGAACCAAGGTCCTTCATGTAGTGCCTCAAACATATTTTTCTCATGAGTGGGAGTTCTTCGGTAGGTTTCCACAGATTTGTGAGTTTTGTTTTTAATAACTAGTGTCCCACCATTTTGCCAAAAACTTTGACTATGACTGAGTTTTTCCAGGGAGTGTATAGTCTAGATTTATCAATAGTTGTTAACGGTATAAAAATATGCAAGTCTTCTGAATTTGATATTTCATCGGTTAAATCTATGGTATCATGGATTGATTGGGTGGTGGATATGTAGGCAGGAAATTGTGAATTGGAGGTAAGTGTTTGGAGGAATGATTTGGGTGGTGATTGATTGTCTAATTTGAAGATTTGCACGTTGTGAGGTTTTGGTAGGTCCATGGATGAAGACATACGAGTAGTCATCTTAGGAGTGGGTGCATTGACTGTTTGTTTGAAAAAGAAGTAGGTTGAAGAATGAAGTTAGACGAGGTGTTAGAGAGGTTAACATATTAGCACAATTGAGATAAGTAGATGCTGGAAACTTTTTAAAACATCCTCTTAACCATAGATGTTAATATTGCAAAAGCTTTGGTGGTAGAGTTATTAGATACCTTCCGTGGTGAGAGCTAGCAAGTTGTCGAGTACATTGTCAAGATACGTACAAGATAGTCGATACCCCATCTTTACAAAATCAAAAGAAAAAAGTCAAATAAAAACATATAAAATTTTATTTATATAATTTAAGACCTTTTCTTAAGGTTTGGCTTTAGGCCATTAATATCGTTGACCCGCGCCTGACTAATACCAAGCTGAGGAGCAAACGGAGGAATCCGCCAGATAAGGGGCACGCGTTTGATTAACTAGTTGGTGAGGCAATAGCTCGTCCTAGAGGATAATTAGTCACACAAGGACTGAGACACGAATTTGAACAGACTAAATGCATAAGTTTATTGAGCAAAAGAAACGTATAACACATTAAAGATACATGGTGAATGTCCAATCAAACATACTCCTAATTAAATATAGTGAGCACTAATACCGTACTTTAATACGTCATTAAATACTTAATTAATTAAATTAAACAAGCTAAATGAAAGTGCTGACACGACAGTTTCAAAAATAAAAACTTTGTTTATCCACATATATAAATACCAAACTAGCTCCCACTTCAAAATATCCCTCATATTTGCAAATCCCTCTTTAAAACATAGCCAAACAAAACAATCTTAGTTCATACTTGTCCAATATAATAAATGGCAGGCCCTAGAGTTATATATTCAACTATAGTAACTATTTTATGCATACAAATGTTGACTGCACCTATTTTTGCACAAGAATTTAATACAGGGCTATTGCCAGAATTATTCCCAATAAATCCCGAAGAGATAAGAAAATGTTTTCAAACAGTGACAATAATTCCTCGTTGTATTGAAGAAATATTAACTTCTTTCTTCACTGTTCAACTTAATTTGCTTGGTACTCAATGTTGCAAAGCTGCTTTGGAAATTGATGATAGTTGTTGGCCAAAGATTTTCCCTTTTAATCCTTTCTTTCCTCCTGATCTCAAGAACTTTTGCTACACTCAACCAGGAATTATACCTCCTCCTCCCCCGCCGTTATTTTGAGCATTCAAGAACTCGTCAGATTAATCGAGTCAGTAAGTTTCGAGTAGGGGTGTACAAGTCGAGCCGAAAAATCGCACCAAATCGAAAAGTTAAATCAAACCGATTAAAAAACCCGACGTGGTTTGGTTTGATTTGGTTTGATATTGAGTAAAAAAATTCGAACCAATCCGATATATAAATATAGAATTTTATTTAAAAAAATATCTAGAAATATTTGGGATTCTCTTGCTAGGATAAAATTTTTAATAGAATATGAAGTGTTTCATATTTATTGACCTTAAATAATGAGTTTTATGATCACTTTCTTATCAAGTGTTACTGAAATGCGTCTATCTCTTTGTTCTTTCATATTCATATCATTGTTAAGATCTATTAAATTCTTATATCTTTTTTGAATGCGAAGTGGTTATTAATATTTAGGTATCATATTGATTTTTATGTTTAATTACTAAATTCGGTTAACCTGAATGTGTATATCAACGAAAAATTTTGGCGGACGACTAAAAATATAACAATTATGTGTTACTAATAGAATTATTTCATAAGAATATTTTAATTGATAATATGTTTGTCAATTCTTTATATTTTTAGTAAATATATATTTAATTATCAAATATTTAACAAAGTAAGATTGAAATAATATATAAGTAACAAAAAATCCGAAAACCCAAAAAATCCGACAAAATCGAACCAATCCAAACCGATATAATTGGTTTGATTTGGTTTTGATAAAATCCGAACCAACTCGGTCCATGTACACCCCTATTTCCGAGTACAAAGAAAAAATGTTGGAATATTTGTTATTTTTGGCTGGGCGTGAAGAGGAATGTTTTTGTGTGAATTGTTGTTATTCGTCAAAAGTACTTTTGTGGTAATATATAGGGCGTTATTGTTACTAACGTTGTCTTATTTGTTTTCCCCTCTTTTTTCGATTATTATGTTAAGGGACCTACTAGCTAGTCTTATAAGCTTGAAAACCACTTCTATTACTAAGATTACTTTTATCTTTTTGACTTATGAAAGTTTAAAATGTCCCAACTTTGATCAAATTTTAGGTTTTTTTTTAACGAATCACAATTTTATTGCCACTTTGGAAGAAGTTACAGTTGATGAAGGAAGGTATATTTATGCCTTCTTTACAAGAGTAGATAGAGGCAAGCAGCCAGTAATAAAACAACTAACACTTCCTCTAAAAAAAGTAATTAAATGTGGCAATAAAGCCAGTATATCAAGGCGGCTCATATATAAGCTTGCTTGATTTTCTCATCTTTTAGTTAGACGCAAAACTCGTAATTGTTGTGGATGGGAAGATCTATCTATAATATAGTTCAAAAAAAGTGTTATCACATTTTCTTATTCATTCACTTCAAGACGGGTTGTGACACCCAGACAAATTTCATATAGATAAAACACGGAAGAGATGCTTGATATATAAGTAAATAAGCCTTAGACTATAGAAACGTATTTTAAAGTCGTGCACGCCTAATACTACGAAAAGAAAATGAAAGAAAAGTCTTTATTGGATCATCCTAACATGGCTAGTCTCATTTGTTCGATAATTCGATCGGTTATTTGGGTAATGATTTCCTAATTTTATGATCAAACATTACTAAGAAATTAGAATTAGCTATGAATGTTTACCTCGAAAATACGAGTAATAATTAAACTTGGTTTGTGGTTTTAAAGATATGTGATTTAGTTCAGTACCAATTAATAATCAAGATATATGAAGTAGAAATGAAAGAAACAAGTGAACCAAACCAATGTCACTCAGCAGTAGTGACCTCGAGCTTAGTGACCTCGAGATGGATTAAGAGCAATAAAGTAAGAACAATAAATGTAAAGGACAATTATGATGCACAGTAGGCAAAAAGTAGAGATTATATTCTTTGCTCAATGATTAGATCCCCTTTACAAATGATTGGAGTCCCCTTTATATAGGAGAGAGGCCCTAAATAAGGTATATTTCTATTTACAGTAAGGGATATTCTTGGTATAGCTGTCTAATCGCCTAGTACGGAATCTTACAATCCTATCCCGGGATTTGCACCATGATCTTGGGGACGTGGCGGAATCTAGCTCATTCTATTACAAATCCATAACGGTACTATTTTGAAATCGAGCATACTCGACTTCGGTATTCCTCATACTCCTATCTTCGGGATTGCATTCTGACTTCGAGCTCAAGTCTGGTCTGTCGAGATCGAACTCGACCTCGTCCTCGTCCTCGAGCCTGTAATCGGAGGCATATGATTTTGACCGTATACAGATAGTCCTTGCGTTTCTTAGAATAAGATGACAAGAAACAACTTAAATCTTCAATCTACGGAGTCCTTCATGATGACGCCATCCCCATGGCGTCGGCGCCCGAGGTGACCCAAATGTCCCATCGGTTCGCTTCCCCATGACATTAAATACACGCCAGTATTGGTTGGCCACTAGCGTCATTGAATCGTTGCCACCCATCTATATATATAAGGTCTTAACCTTGAGAAATCTTTACTTCAATTTTCAAACATCTCTGAACCTCCTCCATACTTCTTCTCTCTTGATTCGTTCCCTTTTATTATCTGCTTCTACCGTCTTCTTAGTGCCGGAAAAAACTAGACCCGCCATATTTTGTAATTCAAAATCACGGTGAAAACTTCTAAAACAGTCCCTCAAAAGGAAAAAGCATCGTCTTCCTCCACTTCCCGATCAGCCAGCGATAAAGCGCCGGTCTTCCATGAGATTGTTCCAGTCACCTGCGTTTTAAAGAAGGACTTCGATGTCGAGAATCCACCTGCAATACCTGGACGATGTGAACATGCATCGAGGTACACCTGTTCGATAAAGGAGAAACATCTCGAGGTTCTGAGGAATGAGTGTGGATGGGGGACGAGGTCACTATACAAATCCCGGCTCCCAAGGAGAGCATCACAACTCATGTGGAGGGGTACATGATCAACCCTTTCAGTGGTGATTGATTTTTGTAAAAGGTACGAGGTCACCCCAGGACAGATCAACCCTTTCTTTTGGCGCATCGTGATTATGCTGCGCTATTTTTCTAGCAAGTCCGAGGGGCTGGAGTTTACCCTCCATCACCTCATCAGATTGTATCGGCCTCACCTTTTCCGCGGACTGATCAAGCTCCAACGTCGGTCAAAGAAATCTTTCTTTACCAGTAATGACGAGACCAAAGATCGAGTCTGGATGAGTCGATTCATCCGGGTGAAGACCTCGGACATCATTCCCGAGGAAAAAAATGTCATTTCCTGAGAGATGGAACTTCCGACGTAAGTAAAAAATTCTTTTTTCGGTATTCCCTTGTGTTTTGTTCTCGCATTGTGTGATGCCTTCAGCCTTTTATGCAGCTGATGCTTGGATGCCACATGCAATCCCTGAACTCGAGGACTGGGCCAGGAAGTTTTCCACGACCTCCTCATATGACGAGCGCAAATGGCGTGACTTGTCGAGGGGTAAATGGGAGGCCAAACATCAGGTAAGTTTTCCTTCCAGATTTTGATATATTTTCTCCTATTAGTGATACCACCTAACTCAGGCTTATTTGTGCAGGCATAGGAGATGTCTCTGAAATGAGGCCAGCCTCGTCCAGGGAAGAGACCGAGTCCCCGATCCCGAAATCAGGGAAAGACAACAAAAGAAAGAGGGTTTCAAAGCCCGAAGACCCTCAAGATAAGAAATCCCCTGCTCGAAGGCTGCGGAAGATATTTTCTCATGTGGACGCAGATTTGGCCCACGATTCCCCAGATGATAAAGAAAATGATGGTGAAGAGTCGGCTCTAGTGCCTCGAACCAGGAAACCAATCAAGACCGCTAAGCCCTCGGAACTAGAGACCTCATCCCGTGGTGAAAAAAATACAAGGAAAGACTCGGTCAATACCCCCGCGTCCCCGGAGGTTGAGATCGTTCCTCCGCCTTCAACAAATATACTGGAGGGGGCAAGTGTTGAAACCCTCGAAGGTAATGAGAACGCCTCAAATGAAGAGCTCGGGGTCATGACAATAGGTCACTCCCTTTCTTTTCCAACTTATTCCGAGGAGGAAATCAAAGAAGCTACATATGCCCGATACGAGCAAGGTCGTCGAAGAAGATCCCTTTCAAAGTTGCTTTGCTGGGTTCGATAATATCGCGGACCTTAACGATGCATCCACCCTCTTCGAAGAGGCTCAACATCTCCTCTCTAGGGTAAAACTAACTTTCATTGTTGCAATTTTTCTTTCTTTCTTTATTTTCCTTTGTCTGTCATATCTTCATTTCATGCATAGGCTATCGTCAAGTTTAAATCCGAGTTGAGCCAATGTGAGGCCGAGCTTAGGAAGGTTTCAGGTGAAGAGAAGGCCCTAAGGCTCCTCTGTGACCAAAAGGAGGAAGAGCTTAAGGACCTTCGGGCTGAATTGGCCAAAGCTCGAAAAAATGAAACCAAGTTAGATGAGTAGGTAACTTTGTTTTTAACAAAGTATGTCCTTCTTGGACTTACTTTGGAGGCTAATACTTTGATGTCTCAACTGCAGCAGAAGTTGGAGATGATCGAGCAGCTTCGGGGCGAAGTTGATCTAGTTAGGGCTGACTTCCATCAGTGGAAAAAGAACATGGATCAGCTTGCTGCCAATAAGGAAGCTGTTACAGCTCAACTGACCTCGGCTAAAACTCAAATTCGGGGCCTTAAAGCGAAATGCCTGGCTCAGGCCAAGACAATCGAGGAGTTAGAGGTAGAGCTTGCTAGAGCCCGGACCGAAGTTGCACAGGCCAAGGCTGAAGTTGAGAAGACAAAGGTCGCGGCTGATAAGTCCATTGTCGTGTACTTAAGAGATGCCGAGGCTGTTCAAGTGGAGCTGAGGGAGGCCTCTGACCGGGAAAAATGAATCAATGATTTGGCCAAGTGCCAAGCCCGGAGGGAGACTCTCGAAGAAATCCACGCCCGAGGGTTCAACCTAGCTGAAGAGATAGCCGAAGCAAAGGTGCGGGAAACAGATGCCAGATTTATTGTGTATTCCGATGATGAGGATGTTGTGAGTGGTTCCGGGGACAGAGAAGGCGAAGAAGGTGCCCCCGAGGAAGAGGGGGTTCCTAAAGACAAAGTTGCCAAGGGTGCAGTTCCTAAGGATGGAGCTTCCGAGGATATGACCCCGAAAATAGATTAGGTTCTCTTTTTCTTTTTTGTGCAAGGTCCCCTTGTGGGTGTTGTAAATATTTCCTGTAAAACATCCCTTATGAATATAAAGTATCCTTTTGCTCTATCCTCGGCTTGTGTTGAATTTTATTTTGTCCTTGTTTGTGGAAAATTTGATAACTCAAATGATTAGTCCGATTACTAGACTCGGAACATAATAAAACCTTAGGTTTTTTATTGGTTACTATAATACCCCTTAAAGTTTTGTTAATCCTCGAGCTATGTTTAAATTGATTTAATGTGATCTCGGGATGTCGAAATTATCTAGTCTGAGTTGAGCGAGAACGGGGTCTCGACCTCTATATGTTTTGGCCCTTAAGCCTTTTACATTAGGTCGATTCGGCCTCTAAAGTGGCTATAATTTTTCCCTCTTTACGGCTAAAAGACTTGGTGAAAATTTTTGTATGCCTTAGCATGTATCTTTTGTACCCGTTTGGGTTTTTCGAAGGTTTGACGTATCGGAACCTTATTAATAATTAGTTTGTGTAAACATAATTGAATACTTCTTGAGGTTTTTTCGAAGTATGATGTTATCGAAGTCATTAAATTATTCGAGGGCTGATTTATCGAAGCCCTTTATATTTTGCTTTTGCCGAGGGTAGCCTGATTTAATCGGTTTTTTCAAGTGTTTGAAGGCCTTTAATTTTATGGAGGAAGTCGGACGTCTCCGAGCCGCATTATTTCAAGCATGGCCTTTTTATATGACCGTAGTCTTAAATATGGCCATAGCCTTCGGGTATGTCACTTGGACTTGTTTCCCGATAAGTTTTTCGAAGTTGTTCGAAAAGTTAGTCCCCGAGTATATTTTCCTTGGCCTTTGTTTGGAGGGGATTCCTTTTTGAGGTCTTATGATCCGAGTCGATGACTCGGATGTGATGACTGTCAATGACAGTCCCCGAGTATGCGGGGGTGCATTTGTATATTGGCTCTTAAGCTGTTTCCCGTAGGATTATAAGTGTATAATAGTAGATTCTTTGAGAAACAAAGTGTTTTTCATATAAATAAAATGCTTTTTCAAATAATTGATACATGCATACATGTTTTGCCGTCGGGGCTCGATTATTCTATACAGACACGGTTCATCTGACCGTTTGGCCCATTACAAAGTTCTTATCGAGGCCCTCTTTGGCATGAAGTAAAGTATTTTCCTGAAAATATAACCTCCGAGGGTGATGCCCCCAGTATTCGAGGTGATTGAAAAGAAGCCTTTGATACTATTGAGTTCTCCTTAGATAGAACATAGTTGTTGCTTCGTTAAAAACCTTACCAGTAAAACCCATTTGGGACAAACTACGATCTAAGGGAAAAAGAGTTCAACGCATGCTTTAAAACCTAAGGACTTCATGTAATCGTATGCCTTTGATATCTTCGATCAAAAACTCTGCAATGAGTTAGTTTTACACTCAAATGGACAAAATGATAAAGTCATACCTTAGCAGTAGTATCGTTTGAGTAATGATATGATCCAATTGTTTGGCAGTTGTTCACCTTCCATTGTGCTAAGTTTGTAAGATCCTTTACCGACAACTCTAAGGACTCGGTACGGTCCTTCCTAATTCGGGCCTAGTTTCCTTTCATTAGGGTCTCGAGTATTGAGGGTGACTTTTCGTAAGACTAAGTCCCCGATTCCAAAGTGTCGAAGGTTGGTCCTTCTATTGTAGTATATTTCAATCCTTTGCTTCTGTGCGGCCATCCGAACAAGTGTTTCCTCTCATTTTTCATCTAATATCTCAAGGCTAGTATTCATAGCCTCGTGATTTGATTCCTCTGATGCATGTCGAAACCTGGCGCTGGGTTCTCCGAATTCGACAGGGATCAGGGCATCAAAGAGCCATATACTAAATAAAATGGGTAGCCCCCGTGATAGACTTCGATGTTGTTCGATATGCCCAAAGGACCTCGGGTAAAACTTCTCTCCATTTTCCCTTCGCATCGTCTAAACTTTTCTTCAGATTTTGAATGATGGTTTTGTTTGTTGACTCGGCTTGTCCATTTCCAGTTGGATGATATGGTGTTGATAATATCCTCTTTACTTTATGTGCCTCGAGGAATTTTGTCACCTTGCTACCGATGAATTATTTTCCATTCTAACATACAATCTCGGCGGGTATCCCGAACTGGCATATGATGTGGTCCCAGATGAAGTCAATAACTTCCTTTTCTCTGACCTTCTCAAGGCCTGTACTTCTAACCACTTAGAAAAATAATCAGTCATAAGCAAAATAAATTTAGCTTTACCTGGGGCCGTTGATAGAGGGCCGACTATATCCATTCCCCATTTCATGAAAGGCCACGGGGATAGGACCGAATGGAGTTGTTCTCCGGGATGATGGATCATCGGTGAAAATCATTGACACTCATCACATTTTTTTACAATTATTTAGTATCTTTTTCCATGATATCCCAATAATACCCTGCTCTGATCACCTTGCGAACCAAAGAATCGGCACCAGAATGATTCCCACAAGTGCCTTCGTGGATTTCTCGTAATACATAATCGGTGTCCCCCGGTCCCAAATATATTGCCAGTGGTCCATCAAAGGTTCTTCTATATAATGATCCATTTTCATCGAGTGAGAATCGATCTGTTTTGGCTCGTAAGGCCCTTGACTCTTTTGGGTCCGAGGGGAGCTTCATGTGCTTCAAGTATTCGACGTACTTATTCCTCCAATCCCATGTCAAACTTGTTGAATTTATTTCCGCATGGCCTTCGACCACCGACCACGACAATTGGACGATAGTCCCCAGGACAATGTCATCTTCTTCAACCGATGACCCCAAATTTGCAAGTGCATCGGCCTCGCTATTCTGTTCTCGTGGTACATGGTCCAGTGTCCATTCCTTGAAGCGATTCAATGTCACTTGAAGTTTGTCTAAGTACCTTTGCATTATATCTTCTCTAACCTCGAAGCTCCCGTTCACTTGGTTTACTACCAAAAGAGAGTCACACTTGGCTTCAATGAATTCTGATACCAGGCCCTTGGCTAGTTCGAGACTTGCAATCATGGCCTCATACTCGGCCTCATTATTAGTCAATTTTGAGGTTTTGATAGATTGCCTAATGATGCTATTCGTAGGCAGTTTTAAAACTATACCGATCCCGTACCCTTTCACATTTGAGGCACCGTCTGTGAAGAGGGTCCATACCCCCGATGATGCACCCGTTTTTAGCAAGAGTTCCTTTTCTACTTTGGGTACGAGGGCAGGAGTGAAATCGGCTACGAAGTATGCCAATATTTGAGACTTGATAGTCGTTCGGGGTTGATATTCGATATCATACCCTCCAAGTTCGATGGCCCAATTGGCCAATCGGCTCGATAATTCGGGCTTATGTAAGACATTTTGAAGTAGGTATGTAGTCAATAAACATATAGAATGACATTGAAAATATGGTTTTAATTTCCTAGATGCACTTGCTAATGCAAGAGCTAACTTTTCTAAATGCGGGTACCTGGTTTCGGCATCTCCTAGGGTCCGACTTACATAATAAGAAGGAAATTGTGTACCTTGTTCTTCTCGAACCAACACATCACTTACAGTTACCTCGAACACGGCTAAATACAAGTAGAGATTTTCATCCTCCTTCGGAGTATGAAGCAAGGGTGGGCTCGGGAGATACCGTTTTAATTCTTCTAAGGCTTGTTGGCACTTCGTATTCCATGCGAAGTCGTTCCTTTTCTTGAGTAAGGAGAAAAAATGATGACTCCAATATGATGATCTCGACATAAATCGGCCTAGGGCATCTATCCGTCCGGTTAACTGTTGTACAACTTTCATATTGTTTATGACGGTGATTTTCTCGATGGCTTTGATTTTCTCAGGGTTGATCTTGATCCCCCTGTTTGACACCATGAATCCTAAGAAATTTCACGAGCTAACTCCAAATGTGCATTTTTCAAGGTTGAGTTTCATGTTGTATTTTCTTAGGATATCAAATGTTTCCTGCAAATGAGTCAAATGGTCCTCTGCGCGAAAGGGACTTAACTAGCATGTCATCAATATAAACTTCCATAGATTTTCCTATTTGATGTTCAAACATTTTATTAACTAATCATTGGTATGTAGCCCCTACATTTTTTAGCCCTAAGGGCATTACGTTATAGCAATATGTTCCAAACTTTGTGATGAACGAAGTCTTTTCCTGGTCCTCTGGGTTCATTAAAATTTGATTGTACACGGAGTAGTCATCGAGAAAAGTAAGGATCTGCCGGCCGTGGCATTGATCAATCGATCGATGCTGGGCAATGGGAAAGAGTCTTTAAGGCATGCTTTGTTCAAATCTTTGTAGTCTATACACATTCTAAGTTTTTTTCCCTTTTTAGGGACTACTACTACATTGGCTAACCATTCGGGGTACTTCACCTCCCGAATAGACCCTATTTTAAGGAGTTTGGTTAGCTCGTCCTTTATTAACGCATGCTTTACCTAGGACTGAGGCCTCCTTTTTTGCTTCACCGATTTGAACCTGGGGTCGATGTTTAATCGATGTGTGGTGATTTCCGGTGGAATCCCTGTCATATCTAAAATGGGACCAAGCAAAGAAATCCATATTATCAGTAAGAAATTGAATGCGTTTTTCCTGAGTTTGGGGGTTAATCCCGTTCCCAAGTATACCTTTCTCTCGGGCATGTATTCAATAAGTAAGACTTGCTCCAGTTCCTCGATCGTTGACTTAGTTGCATCGGATTCTTTGGGAACGATGAAGGTTCGAGGAGTAAGGAAATCCTCATCTTCGTTTCGATTACCTGTTGCTCTGATTCCGTCGAGGCTGGGGGAGGTGATTGCTATTTGGCCGCCTGTTTACCTTAGATGGTCGATTTCTCCGAGGTCGAAAGCTCTGGAGTCGGTATCACTTACTCGATCGAAAACATTTCCTTTGCATCATGTTGCTCTCCATAGACTATTTTCACTTCTTCCTCTGTTAGGAACTTCATCATCTGGTGAAGAGTTGAAGGCATTGCCCTCATGTTGTGTATCCATGGTCTCCCGAGGAGCGCTTTATACCTCATGTCACCTTCGATGACATGGAATCTATTGTATGGTCACGACTACGTCAACTGGCAAGATAATCTCTCCCTTTGTCATTTCTCTTGCCATGTTGAAGCCATTCAGCACCCGGGATGCAGGTACAATCTGATCTTGTAGGCCGAGTTGTTCCACGACCCTCGATCTGATTATGTTTGCTGAGCTACATGGTTCCACTAAAACACGTTTAACTTGAATTATATTTAAAAGGATAGAGATTAACAGGGCGTCGTTATGAGGTTGAGATATGCCGTCTGCTTCCTCATCACAGAATGATAGGACGTCCTCGGGCACATAGCTCCGAGTTCATTTTTCTCTGGTAATTGATACTTTGGTGCGTTTGAATACAGGTCGTTGAGGGACATCGACTCCGCCAATGATCATGTGGATTACATGTTGTGGTTCTTCTTGCTCATTTTTCCTTGCATATTTGTCCCTGAAGTGATTCTTAGCCCGATCACTCAGGAATTCTTGAAGGTGGCCCTCGTTGAACAAACGAGCCACTTCCTTCTTTCCTTAGCTCCCTGAAATCTTCGGTTCTATGACCATGTGTGCCATGATACTTACACATTAAATTCGGATTCCTTTGAGAGAGATCGATTTGTATAGGCCTGGGCCACTTGGTATCCTTGATCTTTCCAATAGCTTACACAATCCCTGATGCATCTACACTTAAATTATACTCTAACAATCAAGGTGCCTCCACGGGGTCAGTATGTTTATCGAAACCATTTTTACTCATGAGTCCCCGAGAACTTTGTCCTCGATCATTTCTCCGATAGTTTCGAGAAGTGTTACAGCCCGAGCCGTTGCTTCTCCGATCGATGTATAGATGATATCGTTCCTTATTTGATCTCAATTCCATGTCTGCATCCCTCGGGGGCTTGGCTGCGAACCTGTTAGGATGAACTGAACCCGAGGGGGCTCCCAACTGGTCGTCCTCGACCCTGATCTTTGATTGGTAACAGTTGTGCACATCTGACCATGTCATAGCCATATACTCGATCAAGTTTTGCTTTAATTGTCGAGATGAGATTGAGCTCCTTTCATTCAAACCCTGCATAAAACCTTGTACTGCCCAATCATCCGAGTCCGGTGGAAACTCCATCCGTTCCATCTGGAACCTAGATATGAACTCCCTCAACATCTCCTCGTTCCTTTGTTTTATCTTGAAGACATCCGATTTACTCGTAGCCACCTTTATGGCCCCGGCGTGTGCTTTCACGAAGGCGTCTGCTAACATAGCGAACGGATCAATAAAGTTAGGAGGCAAACTGTGGTACCAAATCATAGCTCCTTTCGATAGTGTTTCCCCAAACATTTTCAACAAAGCTGACTCAATTTCATCATCATTCAAGTCATTTCCTTTGATCCCACAAGTGTATGAAGTAATATGCTCGTTAGGGTCGGTTGTCCTGTTATAGTTGGGTATATCGGGCATGCAAAACTTCTTGGGAATGGGCATCGGAGCCGCACTCGGAGGGAATGGTTTTTGTATGAACTTTTTGGCCTCTAAACCTTTCAAGACCGGAGGTGCCCCCGGTATTTAGTCAACACATGAGTTGTAAGTCTCCACCTTTTTGTCATTTTCTTCAATATTATTTTCCCCGAACTCGATCCTCTTGGTGAGCTTTTTGAGCATTCTCATGATGGCGGGGTCAGTCCCCGAGTCATTTCCGTTTGACCTCTCTTGTGCTGGTTCACCACGCCGAGTGTTTACTGGTTCAGCTATACTCAGAGTCTTATTCCGACGTTGAAGTTGAGCGATGGCGATTTACTGAGCTTGCAGCATCTCGAATATCACTTGGAGGCTGATTCCCCCGTCTCCCAATCCTTGTGCTCCTTGGCCACCAGATCGAGCCTCCCTACGTGCATTCCCTTCGGGGATTGTGCCTAATATGCGTTTAGATAATTGTGTGAACTAACATCAACAGGTTCCATATTTGGCACTTCCTCAGGATTTATTGGTGGTACACCGACCCCTATACTGTTGTTTTCTCCAAGATCTTCGTTGTCATGAACATGTGCGTTTTGTGTGCTAGACATGTTTTAGCCTGAGAATAAAAAAATCTTGACCAGAAAAAGTGTAAAAACGTGTGTAATGAGAATTAGTAAAGAAATAATCATTATTATCTTTAGCCCCATGGTGGGTGCCAAATTGTTTACCTCGAGAATACGAGTAACAATTAAACTTGATTTGTGGTTATAAAGATATGTGATTTAGTTCAATACCATTTAATAATCAAGATATATGAAGTAGAAATGAAAGAAACAAGTGAATCAAACCAATGTCACTGTTGGTTGTAAACGCCCACGCAAGTATACGTGATCGTAGCAAGTAATATAATATTAAATCGAATGCCGAACCCACAAGGACTTGCGTAAACTACTTGCTAAATCACTCAAATCGTTATCTAATCAAGCCAAAATAAAATCAAGGATGC
>MDKI01207363.1:0-16876 GCA_005239505.1 Nicotiana paniculata | reverse complement strand
AGGTTTCGTTATCTCTAATCTAACCTCTAAACCCTCGGTTATGACCTTCGTCTATACTCCGGGTGTGGTGTTGTTCAACAACTACCTAAATATGCACTCTCTCTCAAGTAGATACATAATAAATTGGAAGAGTTAATCGAGAGCTCTTTCAATCAACTACAATCAGAACATAGTTGAACAAAAAGAGTTTAATCAACCAAAATATATTAATATCACAATGAATTCATCCCCAACGGGTTCTACCAAAACCCTAGACTAAATAAATTAGCTACTCATGCTATTGAGAACCAAAACTAAAAGGAATTGCATAATTGAAATACAAAGTAAAGAATACTAGACGTAGAAATCGATGTTTGTCACTTCTATGGTGTTGTCTTGTTGAATCCTTCCGTATCTTCTTCCGTCTTTTTAAGTTGTGTTGTTTGGGGTCTATTTATATGTTTTGGGCCAACCCTAACCATGTAGGAGACTTCTATTTCAACCGGGAAACACTTAAACTCGTCAAAACTCGAATCTGGCCGAAATTGGGACACCGGGCGTTTGGGGCCAAACGCCCCCTTAAGGCCAGGGCAGGCCTGACGTTTGGGCCCTAACGCCCCCCTAACGCCTGGGGGTGCCTGGCCTTATGGGGAAAACGCCCCCCTAACGCCAGGGGGTGCCCGGCTTTAGGGGGCAAACGCCCGGCTATCGCCCGGGTGTCTCCTTTTGCGTATTTTCGACGTATTTGCATCCCTTTAGCTCCGTTTCCATCTCCAATTCACCTACACATGAAATAAACTCCATTAAGCACCTAACAAGTGTATTTTCATCATTAAAGCACTTCAAATGTAAGGTATATCACATGCTAGACTATGCAATTTAGTATCGCATCAGGGACAATTCCCCCTCACAAGGTTAGAAAGGAGACTTACCTCGCTCCAGAATACCATAACTAGCTTCCAAGCCCTTCTGATGACCCAAATCAATGCACAATTCCCCAAAACTAGCCAAATAACGGACAAACCAATGAAAATATACTCTAATACTTATAACAACTCAAATTATATAATTTCCCAAATCCGCTCGAAAAGTTGGCCAAATTGCCCTCGGGACCACTTGCCCATATTCCGAAATTTCTCGAAGATAAACTCTACCCATAGCCTTACTAACTCAAATATATAATTTACTCTAATTTTCATGCTCATATTCGTTGTCAAAATAAAAAATACACATTCTAGGTCTTTCTTCAAAAATCCCAAATTTCATAAAATTTTCATGCTTTAATCCATATCTAATTCACGTATTTAACTTGGAATGAGTAAAACCAACTTACCTTGACACAGATGACGAAAAGCCCCACTTGAAGCTCTCCAAAAATTGACCAACCAAGAGAAAAATGAGAAGAAATTGCCCAAATCCCATCTTAAAACACTTCACTTACGAGATGATCCTTCTATGCGATCACACTCGCCTCCATGTGATCGCATAAGCCAATCTCAAGAGCCTCCCAAATTCTTCCTCTATGAGATTCGGGACCCTCTAATGCGATCGCATAGAGCAAACTAGCAGCCTCCAAATTCTTCCTCTAAGCGACCGCGAACCCACTCATGCGATCACATAGAGTAAACAAGAAGCCTCCAAATTCTTACTCTATGCACGGACACTCTCATGCGATCGCATAGAGTAAATTTCTGTTGCACTCACACCAGAAAACCAGCAATCCTCACAAGGTAAGAATCGATCGGTTGAACATCTCAAACATGCCCGAGGCCCCTGAGACCTCAACCAAACCTACCAACAAGTCCTAATACCTCATTCGATCTTATTCGAGCCTTGAAATCACATCAAACAACATCAAGATCACGAATCGCAACCCGATTGAAGCTTAATGAACTTAAAACATCAAACTTCTATATTCAATGATGAAACATGTCAAATCACATCCGATTAACCCGAAATTTGGCACACAAGTCACATTCAACATTAGAGACCTGCTCCAACTTTCAGAATCGAATTCCGACCCCGATATCAAAATTTCCACTTCCTGTCGGATTTCTCAAAAACCTTAAAATTTCTATCTTTAGCCAAATGAATTCAAAATAACCTACAGACCTCCGAATTCACTTCCGATCGCGCTCCAAACTCAAGAATCACCATACAAAGCTATTACCAAAATCCAAATCCCAAACGGACATCAATACCAGTGAAGTGCACTTCCACCCAGACTTGTGAAATTTCTTCTAAAATGCTAACTTCTACAATATGCGCTGAAACGCTCCCGGGTCATCCCAAGCCATATCTGAACATACGCCCAAGTCTGAAATCATCAAACGAACCTGCTAGAACCTTCAAATTCCTATTCTGAGGTCATTTACTCAAAAATCCAACCTTAGTCGATTCTTCCAATTTAAGGCTTCTAAAATGAGAATGTTCTTTCCACATTGACTCTAAACTTCCCGAAATTCAGTTCCGACCACACCTACAAGTGATAACACCTGAAATGAAGCTGCTCATGGCCTCAAACCACTGAATGACGTGCTGGATCTCAAAATCACCGGTCGGGTCGTTACATTCTCTTCGACTTAAACTATGATGACCCAAAAGGCCATCCCGTATATTCTAGCTAATTTTATGTTCCTAGGTCCTGAAAACCCACCTTATATATCAACTCAATTTAAGTGCGCAGCCCGGACGTGAAGCCGGGAAGCCTTAAAAAATAGATAAAAATATAATTTTGTATTAGAAATTTCAATAAAGTTGACTTCAGTCAACGTTTTTGGTAAACGGACCCAGACTAGTGATTTGACGGTCCCGGAGGGTCCGTAGGAAAATATGGGACTTGGGCGTATGCCCGGAATCAAATTCCGAGGTCCCAATTTGGAGAAATGAATTTTTAAAGAAACTTGTTTTCTAAAAAATATAAAGGTTTTTGAAAATAAAATTTCAGGTGAAATCTGTGATATCGCGCCCGTATTATTGTTCTAGAGCCCGGTACAGGTTCGATATGATTTATATTTGTTATTTCTTAAAATTGGTAAGGAACAGACTTAGTTTAACGTGATTCGGACCTTAACTGCAAAACTTAATATTTATAGAAGTTTTGAGGAATTTAATGGATTTTTAGTTTAATTCACCGTTTTAGTGTTGTTTTATGTGGTTTGAAACTTCGAGCGAGTTCGTGTTCGGTTATATGACTTTTGTGTGTGGTTGGACAGGGTCCCAGGGGCCTGGGGTACGTTTCGGATGCTCATCAGATGATATTAGAACTTCGAAGACAGCTGAACCATTGCTGGTTCTGGTGTCTCTCATCTGCGATGGACCTTCCGCATGTGCGGACACGCAGGTGTGGCGAGGAGCTCGCAGGTGCGGACATGGCCCGATCCCCCAGTCCTCGCAGGTACGGTTTGGTTTTCGCAGATGCAGAGCCGCAGGTGCGGTCATTTGACCGCAGGTGCGACCCCAGGTCTTTTAGTGGTTTTTCGCACCTGCGATGGTATTTCCGCAGGAGCGGTCCCAGGGGCGTAGATGCGGATATTGATAGGCAATTATTTCAGATTCGAGGGCTTAAGCCTATTTACACCATTTCGAATTTCGGAGCTCGGGAAGGGCGATTTTTTAAGACCTTTGCACCTGGGTAACTGGGGTAAGTGATTTTTAACTTACTTAGACAAATTTCTATGATTCCTAACTTAAATCCGGTCCTTAGAATTCGAATTTGGGTGGAAGATTTGGAAAAAATTTGATAAAATTCGTAGACCAAATTATTGAGTTTTTATTGGGTTTTTGACCTCCGATTTCAGAGATTTTCATATGTTTAGACTCGTGAGTGAATGGGTGTCCATATAATATAATTTTTATCCGATTTCGAGACATGGGCCTGGGGACCTTTTTGGCGAATTTCCTAATTTCACGTATTAGCTTCGAACTTATCAGTTATTTTGTTTCCTTGAGATGATATTTACAATATGCAATCAAATTGTCTAGATTTGGGCCACCCAGAGTTGGGTACTCGTGGAAAGAGTGTGGTATTGAGTTGATTAGCGTAGTCAAGGTAAGTATCTTTTGTAACCTTGTGCGGGGGTTCTACCCCTTAGAATTGATTCTTCTATGTTTATTGTAGTCCGCGTACGCGAGGTGACGAGTGCGTACTCGGACTTATTTGCAAATAGATTGCCCTTTAGGGATCTTAGGTCCTTATGTTCCCCGTATATGAATTGAACTTGTTATATCTGAATTCCTGATTTCCAGTCTCATCTCTTCCTGCTCAAATTAGAATTACTTGCCCAGCATTCCTTGTTTATTATTTGATCTTAATTGACTCAAATGAAGACTTTGCCTTTCCTACCGTTATACTATATCTTCCATCATACAATGCCTATTTGACTTGAACTATTATAATCTCACCCTAGAATTCTCTAACCAGTAATTGGAATATCTATACATTGGTGGCAAGCATGCCCGTGAGTCATACATTGTGATTTAAATGATTTTCCTTTTAAGTACTACTTAGGTTTAATTGATGACCGCCCATGTTGATGGTATTATTTGACGCTGCCTATTTACTGAGCATTTGTTCAAACTGAGTTTATTCGGCGAAGCTAACTGTCTAAGTGAGATTGGTTATAGCTGATTCCCTTGCCGGGATAATTATCTAAGTATTTACATATTTTAAACCTATTGTGCCTTTTAGCCTTTTTCACTTTTTAGCCACTTTTAATATTTATGGATTATTCTAAAAGAAGTCACGATGGCGTGCACTTGTCATTTTTGAACACATTGTAACCACGCCACATGAAATGCACCCACGATTATAACATGTGATTTTTATTATAGTTTGAAGTCAAAGTCGGGGACATGAGTTTCCACACCCGAGTGTAGGGTATGGTTGTTTGAGATAATAATCGATTATTTACTGAATTTTAAACTGAAAGGTATTTTCAACCTAAAGGATATATAAGAGATTGTTTGAATCTAAATTTATTTAGTCTAAAGGACAAGATGTTTGGCTATGGCCATTTTTAGCCCAAGTTATTTAACCCTTTCGGCCAA
The DNA here is from genome assembly GCA_005239505.1 of Nicotiana paniculata. Classification (NCBI taxonomy): domain Eukaryota; kingdom Viridiplantae; phylum Streptophyta; class Magnoliopsida; order Solanales; family Solanaceae; genus Nicotiana; species Nicotiana paniculata. Next base: position 11,848 of record MDKI01207363.1, on the reverse strand, counting down.
TCCTAGTTTTAGTCTATTTTTGTAAGAAGATGAACGCTAGGTTACGAAAATAAATCATGCTAACAAGGAAGGGTCTAAAATTACTGATTTACAAATCACACATTCAAAAAGTCAAATAAACACATAGAACATTTACTGAAATAGTTTTATCAACTTCAAGTGACCTAAACTCATACTTTTTTATATAGACATTGAGTTCTACATATTGTTGTAAATTCTGGACTCCTAAGAACACGAGCTGAATCTGATGAGTAAATACTTTGAATAGCAAATGCATATTTGTATATACATCAAAATTTCTTAGATCTAAAAGTAGTCATTTTCAGAATTTGAATAGGTATTTGCGGGGTCATTTTGACAAGTCGCAAAATTGTAAGAAAAGTTAGAAAGGGTGCTTTTGAATTATTCAATAAAATCTGAATACTTAAATGATTAACGTATGGAACTTTGTATTTAAATTTTAGAATAAATAGCCTTGAGGCTAAGGGCTTTTCGCATGTTTTCAAGCCTAATGGGTTGTGCCCAGGCTTTTTCAAACCATGACGGACCATTATCAATAGCTTGGTCCATTTTAAACTGTCCAGAATAGCAATGTTTGAGTCTAGTGTACTCAAAACAAATATGGAGCGAATTATGCACATTTTTTTTGAAAATTATATGAACACATACATACTGAAAGGAAGGACTGCTAATACAATATATATAATGTCCAGTCTTATATTACAATGATTATGAAGAGGTAAGTATGAGTAAATTACAGCCTGAAACGAAATTACAGCTTCTACTAAAAATACTTTTTTTCTAGATAAAAGAGAACTGAAAATTAAAGCTTCTAACTGGCTGCTCAAATTTGGGTTCTATATGACTATGCACTTGTGCCTCCATTTGCAATTTTTGAGCACCCAAATAAGCAGGTGTGTTATGCATCCTTCAGAGCAAATATGACCATTAAATAGGACAGGTTTGACTCTATTGGTGTTATACTACATAATACTTTTAAAAACAGAACATTTTTATCCCTTCTTCCTGGAATGAATCTGACCATGATTAAGGCCAGATTCAACTTCAGTAATGCCCCACCTATTAGACACTCAACTTTTACCCTATATACACAACAAACTTCAGCAAGTATTCACATAAAGCTTTTGACTATTCTAGGCATTCTTAAGGAGTAAATCTGACCACTTTGGGGTTCAGATTCCCTGCCTTAATGCCCTTTTCAACCATACACTTTGCACCATTAATGGGAAATTTCAGTAAGCAACTAATGTTTGTGCACTACTATGGGGTGAATCTTGCCATTAGAAGGTCAAATTCATCTACCCTAGTGCAGATTATCTAAGAAAACATTCGGCTCATTTTTATTGACACTAACAACACAAAATTCATGTATTTATAGTCTAAAATCAACAAGAATTAAGCAGTACTAAGCTGATGCCAACAAAAATATTTTCAAAGGGTTCATATACATCAAAGATAGCACCTATTCAAGTTCATCTACCCATAAACTAACTGGCATGTTAAGCATACCAGTAAATATCTGAACCTCATATTTTAGATTTTTCATACAAGCAGAAGAAAGAAGTTTCAATTACAAAATAGTTGGTTTACACATAAAATGGAAAACAAAGGTTCAGATCTGGAAATTTCATTAAGAGTGAGAAGTTACATACCTTTTTGAAGAGAAAAGTAACAAAACGTGACAAAATAAAGATCAGGCAAAGAGGGAGATCAGCAAGAAGAAGAAAATCGAGCAGCAACAAACAACAAAACCAAAACCAAAACAACCCCAGCATGAAATTAACCCAGAAGTTTAAAGTGTGAATACTTAAAGTTCTCCAAAATCAGAATACCAAAAGAAGAACAAAAGCTGAGAACCAAACAATATACTGATGAATTTTGTTCAAAGGAGATCAAATATTTCTCTTTGTTTTCTACTAATATTTTTTAAATTTGTTTGTGAGCAGCAGCTGCTATGATTTTCTGTGTTTTCAGATGTTTTTCCAGTAGTAAAAGTCTATTTTTCAGTAGTAATAGTATTTTTAGTGGTAAAAAATGTGTGTATTTATAGGGGGATTTGGGATAGGAAATGCTTAGCATATTCCCTATCCAATAAGCTGAAAATAGTACAAATGCAACTGTCACCCTTATCTTTTGGGACAGCTGCCCTATTCTAGAAGATTCCCAGCCCTTACAATTATTTTTTTACCCCCTAAAAATCTTATTTGTTGACTCTAGAAGGTTCTTGGGTTGTTACACCCAAGATTCCCTAAACTAAAATACTAAACTACCCCTTAAGGTCCCTAGAATTACCCTTTAGGTAACTAATGTTAAGGTTGATTGGGGTTACCTATTAACTTGGGTTAGTTGATCCTAATTGGTTACTTTAGTTAATTAAACTTAATTATCTATTCTTAACTAGGATTAAGACATAGTTTGCTATTACAAAGTCATCACTTGAATTAGGTTAACCTTGATTTGGGCTTGAGTTATTAATTAAAGGACCTTATGTGGCTAATTAATTGTTCTAGGACTTATATAAAAGAAGGGATTTATCTTTTTTAGAAATTAGGACTTAGTTAATTAAGGGACTTAATTCCTAACTGATTTTAGACTTTTTTAGGAATTAAGTTAATTAGGTGTTGGCTAATTCTAACTTAGTAAGTCATACTAAACCCTTAATGAAATTAGAGGTCTAGTCTCTCTTAGGGAAGTTAGGTTAGATAATTAGCTTAATTAGTTAATTAGGTTCTTAGAGTTAGTTTAGTTATCTTAGTTTTAAAAGGTGTATCTAATTAATTGAGTATAATTATCTCCCTAATTAACAATTACATAATTAGTTTAATAATTACCTGCCTAGTGAAGGTGTTCTGGAAAACTAGGCATGAGTAAAGCTAAACATTGGTTTTAACAAGTGAAAAAATCTAATAAGTTGATGATAATTAGCAGAAAACCTTAACGACTACACATGGTTTCAAATAGTCAAGAAACAATGCCTAACATGTTAAATACTGAATCAACAAATTGAGGCTGTGCAGGTTGAAGAAAACACAATCACGCATACACGCAGTGACAAATCGAACTATGCCGATAATCATGGTTGTCAAGAAAACTAGACGAGAAGAGTTAACCAAAAATATGCTTATCACAAATATAATCATAGCTTAACTAATCAGGGAGACAAAGCATGAACAATGAAAGAAAACAGTGAAAAAGAAACAAAACCTAGACCTAAAACAGTAACAAGAACAGTGGTTATCAAAAATAAAATATTCATGATTTTGGCTTAAGAACAAGAAACAAATAGCAGGGAAGAGGGAAATACCGGCTTGAGGGGTTTGGAAATGACCCAAACCCACATGAAACGATAACTCTCAACAAGAGCTGTCGATTCATGTAGGTGTGAGCCATTGGGAGCCTTCAATCCAGCAGGGACAGGTTCTTAGGTTCCTAGATTTGAAATTACTCAAAACTGAGTGATTTTTTGGGGAAAATAATAGTGGGACGTGGTTAAGGATGTGAAGGAGGCTGTAAGGTAGAAGTTTGGGGTTGATTAGCGGAGCTCATCCGTCGGTGGGCGATTTTCGGTCGGCGGAGCATGGTGAGGTTAGAGAGGGAGGATAGAGACAGTCTTTTAGGGGTGTTAGACTTAGGTTCGTGTGGGGTGGGGGAGTAACGTTTGTACATTTAAATATTGAGAGGTTAAGGGTTCCTAACCGTTTCATCAAACTCAATCAACGGCTGTGATTGTTTTTTGACTAAACGGGGTCGTTTTGGTCACATGGGGGCTGGTCGGGTTAGCACGGTTATGGGCTCGGTGTAGTGTTATTTTTTGGGCCTGGGCAAGTTAGCCTATGTCCGATTTTAATACTCTATGGTTAATTGAACTTAAATTAATTTAACTAACACTAACCCCAATTAAATGTAAAAAATGTAATAATTAATTTGACCTTATTTTCGTCTTATTATAGACTAATTAAGAATGGAAAATAATTAATTTTATACTCCTAATTAAATCTATGATTTAATGGATAAAATGATTAATTTTAGTAATTAGTTGTTAAAACTACATTACATCAAATAACCATTGTTTGTCAATTATTTAATTAAGTTAATTACAAATAATAAATTCATAATTCTTTGATAATAGTGATGCAGTTTTAATAATTTTAAAAGATGAATTATAAATATGCAAATGCAAACAATTCACAATTAATCACTAAAATTCAACAAAATTTGTAAAATTAATTTATTGTATTGAATTTTGTATGAGTATATGGTGGGAAATCATGAACGAGTTTACCCAATCGCATACTCTATGTGAAGCGTTTGGAAAAGTTTGACAGAACCCTGCTTCACATGTTGCCTAGATATCCTTGGCTATAAAGTGATCAGGTCAGTGTAGTTCTGGGAGTTTTGGTAGCGGAGACTACCGGGAAGCTATGATTTCAGTGATGTTGCTGTTGTTACTGCTGCTGAGCTCCTTATTACACCAAAGTAGCAAAAAATGAAAAAGATTAAACTAGACCTATCAACTATGAGTTACAAGAGTCCTATCTATTAGTCTTCTGAAGCCTGGTCTTGAGTCTTGGCTGCTTTTATACAGACTTGATTCAAACTTTGATGCTTGTTAGTTGTAGGTGCTGGCTCAATCTTTTCAGCATTTTCGGGTCAAGAAGGGACATGCATCGCTTGTGACTTCAATCTTGCTTTCAGTGGTCACATCTTTTCCGCCTTTGTACTTTGGGGTTCAACTCTTTTCTTTTCTTCTTTCCTTTTATTCTGAATTGAGACGTCCTCTTTTGGTCGTCTCGAATCCATTGTCCTAAATTGTAATCTGCGCAAAATCAAAAACAAACGAGCGAAATTTTCTGCCCCAGTTTTCACCAGGAAAATTTCTCGAGTTATTGTAATAAATCTATGCTACTTTATTATTGAAAGCAATGAAAAGTCAGGAATTGTGTACCCGGAGTGAATGCAGACTAGGGGGTGGATACCCTATGCCTAAAAGTAAAATCAACTAGGGAGTGGAGACCCTCTGTTGGAAATAAAACTAGGGAGTGGAGACCCTATTTCTAAAAATAAAATCAACTAGGGATTGGAGAACCTATATTGGAAAGAAGACTAGGGAGTGGAGGCCCTATGTCCCAAAATAAAATCAACTAGGGATTGGAGACCCTATGTTGGAAAGAGGAATAGGGAGTGGAGACCCTATGTTGGAAAGAAGACTAGGAAGTGGAGACCCTATGTCTAAAAATAAAATCAAACAGGTATTGGAGACCCTATGTTGGAAAGAAGACTATGCAAACGAGTAGCAAAAAATGAAAAAAAAATCAACTAGTGTTGGAGACCCTATGTTGGAAAGAGGAATAGGGAGTGGAGACCCTATGTTGGAAAGAAGACTAGGGAGTGGAGATCCTATGTCTAAAAATAAAATCAACTAGTGTTGGAGACCCTATGTTGGAAAGAGGAATAGGGAGTGGAGACCCTATGTTGGAAAGAAGACTAGGGAGTGGAGACCCTATGTCTAAAAATAAAATCAAACAGGTATTGGAGACCCTATGTTGGAAAGAAGACTAGGGAGTGGAGATCATATGTCTAAAAATAAAATCAACTAGTGTTGGAGACCCTATGTTGGAAAGAAGACTAGGGAGTGGAAACCCTATGTCTAAAAATAAAATCAACTAGGGATTGGAGACCCTATGTTGGAAAGAAGACTAGGGAGTGGAGACCCTATGTCTAAAAATAAAACCAACTAGGAATTGGAGACCCTATGTTGGAAAAGACTGACAGGTTATGTTGTCGTCAAGAAATATCGACGGGTTATGCCGGTGTCTGGGGGAGGATCAACGGGTTATGCCGTTGTCAAGAAAAGAGACCACCTGGTTATGCTAGTGTCTGGAAATGATCAACAAGTTATGTTGTTGTCAGGAAAAGAAAAGATCACCAGGTTATGCTGGTGTCTAGAAATGTCAACATATTATGTTGTTACTTGGGGAAAAGAGATCACTGGGTTATGCCAGTGTCTGGAGAAGAAAATATCACCATGTTATGTTTGTGTCTGGAAAGGTCAACAGGTTATGCTGCTGCCTGGGGGATCACTAGGTTATGCCAGTGTCTGGAGATAATCAACAGGTTATGTTGTTGTCAAGAAAAGGAAAGATCACCAGGTTATGCCGGTGTCTGGGAAGGTCAACAAGTTATGATGTTGCCTGGAAGAAGAGATCACTGGGTTATGCCCTGGAGATGATCAACAAGTTATGCTGTTGTCAAGAAAAGGAAAGATCACCAGGTTATGCTAGTGTCTGGGAAGGTCAATAGGTTATGATGTTGCCCGGAAGAAAAGATCAATAGGTTATGCTAGTGTATGGAAAAGAAAAGATCACCAGGTTATACGGGTGTCTGTAAAGGTCAACAGGTTATGTCGTTGACTGAAAAAGAGATCATTGGGTTATGCCAGTGTCTAGAAATGATCAACAGGTTATGTTGTCAGGAAAAGAAAAGATCACCAGGTTATGATGGTGTCTCGAAAGGTCAACGGGTCATGATATTGCCTGAAAAAGAGATCATTGGGTTATGCCAGTGTCTGGAAATGATCAACAGGTTATGTTGATGTCAGGAAAGAAAAGATCACCACGTTATGCTGGTGTCTGCTAGGGAGTGGGATCCTATGTTGGCATCAACTAAGAAATGAAATGTCCTTAGTTGGAAAGGGTTTGGTTAGGGATTGGGGACACTGTGCTACTTTAGGTTTGAATCATTTCAACTTCATTTCTTCTTTGTTTTCTTTTTCTTTTCTTTTTATCTTTTTTTTATTATTTTATTTTATTTTATTTTCTTATTCTCTTTTCATGCATGCGGGAAAGGATTTTTTTTGAGGAAACTTCCCTTTTTTGGAGGCATGCTGCAGAGATCCTTCTAGCCCTTGCGTAATTTCTTTTGGTTGCACTTGTTTGTTGCACGGTTGCCTTCGAGTTACACCTGTTTCAGATTTTCAAACAAAGAACAATTTTTTAGTTTGAAAAGGTGGTTGGTTTTGCGGCCTTGATTTTCAACTGCTTGATCTCAGTTCTTTTGATGAAGATCTCAACCACTTGCTTGCTGGGGATTGGGTTTCATTTCAAATCCCGAGTCCCTTGGATTTCCACATTTTACCATCCCGATCGGTCACGTGGGACCCAACATTTTATTTTTGCCTTTGTAGGCCTTTCACTTGCTTTTACTTTTGGATTTCCAGAGTAGCAGGGGGAATTTTTGGCCTCTCAAATTCTGCTACAATGGTGAGTCGTGTGGGACTTAACCTTTTAAACTTTACTTCGCCTTCATTGTCCTTTCATTTCTAACTTTTCCTCCAACTTTAGCCTTAGGGAATTTGGAGTATTTTGGCTTTTCAGACCTTGCCGATATGGTTAGCCACGTGGGACTCAACTTTTCAACTTCATTCGTCTTTATAGGCACTTGAGTTTGATTTTTTCTCGTTCAAGGGTTTTGAGTTTGAACATCGGCCGCAATGGCCAGTCGGGATCGACTCGATGCCCCTGACTAGGCTGGGTGCCTTTTGCTTATTAGCCCGTGTCAAATGAGGACCCTGTAAATCAGTCTTGCCACCCTATCTTTGCCATAGTTTAGGAATAGAGTTAGACAGAAAGGGATTCAAAAGAAAATAAATGACAGAATGGAAAATGAATTTAAGAATGAGGTATCCCTTTCGGGGAAAGGAAAGAACGACTTATCTGGATAGCATGCGGACTTCGATGAACATGACATGCTTCTTGGACTGGATACCTGATCTGTGTAAACTATCCGACTCTCAGAAATTCATCACAAATATCACTTCGAGATTGAGAAACCTTGGCCCGGACTGTGTCCATGTCAGTGACCCATTATCCTTTTTGATCAGTGGCGCCCTTTGCGGGTTTTCGCCAACTGACCTCTCTCATTTATCTTATCACCGTCGCCTTGTAGTGCTCTTTGCGAGTTTTCACTAACAAGACTCTCTCATTTTAATTCTCTTCTTACCGTCGGCTTACAGTGCCCGTGTGGGTTTTCACTGTTAAGGTTCTCTCATTTTAATTTCACTCATTTGCTTGTATTAGATCCAACACTGTATCCTTCAAATTTAGACATTTTTGCCGATTGATCGGAAGGACTTGAACATGTTATTTGTATTTGAATTACAACTTTGGAACGTCCCATATAACATCTGCCATAGCTTAAACTCTTGAGGAAATGTGGGATTTTATTTTGGTGTGAAGGAACCCCAGAGAGAGGATGCCTACGTATCCTTTCGGAATCAAGTCAAACGTAGTTCAGGGAAATTTTTTTTTTTTGTTTTGATGAATTTTTTTTTATAGAATAATAACACTTTCAGGTTCCCAAAGAGGTTAATCAAAGAAAAGTAATTGGCTCAAAAGCGTTTACAAAAGTTGATAGTGTTGGGGGTAGCGTGAATTAAAGCCTTTGTCATTTTGATAGGGACAATCAACATTACGAAAAGGTCAAACATAATACCTTTTGACTCCGTCTGCATTGACAACCGTTTCCGGGTCGTTTCCTTCGATGTCCCCTGAGTACAATGCTCCTTTTGGTAGTAGTTTCCTTATAATGTATGGACCTTTCCAATTTGGGGCGAATTTTCCTTTCGCCTCTTCATGGTGTGGGAGGATACGTCTCAGGACGAGTTTCCCTACTTCGAAATTCCTAGGTCGCACTTTCTTATTATAAGCGCGGGCCATTCTTTGTTGGTACAACTGCCTGTGACAAACTGCGGCCATTCTTTTCTCATCAATCAGAGTTAAATGTTCCAGCCGGTTTTTGACCCACTCATCATCTTCAATTTCATCTTCGACAATGATCCGAAGGGAGGGAATTTAAACTTCCGCAGGTATTACGGCTTCAATGTCGTAAACAAATAGATAAGGTGTAGCTCCAACCGATGTGCGCACAGTTGTGCGATATCACAATAATGCAAAAGGAAATTTCTCGTGCTATTGTCTAGAACTTTGAATCGCTTTTCTGAGGATTTTCTTGATGTTTTTATTTGCTGCTTCAATGGTGCCATTAGCTTTGGGCCGGTAAGGGGTGGAGTTATGGTGTGTGATTTGAAATTGTTCACATACCTCCCTCATCAAATGACTATTGAGATTTGTAGCATTATCAGTGATGATGGTCTTCGGAATGCCAAAGCGACATATAATGTTGGAATGTAAAAATTCCACCACTGCTTTCTTAGTGACGACTTTGAACGTGACTGCCTTGACCCATTTTGTGAAATAGTCAATAGAAACTAACATAAATTTGTGCCCATTCGAGGCTCTCGGCTCGATCGGCCCAATGAAATCCATTCCCCAGGCAATGAATGGCCATAGTGCTGACATGGGGTGTAAAACTCAAGGCGGCACATGGATCAAGTCGCCGTGTATTTGGCATTGATGGCACCTCTGGACAAAGCTGAAACAATCCTTTTCCATAGTCATCCAGTAATATCCCGCCCACAGGATTTTCTTGGCGAGGACATATTCGTTCATACGGGGACCGCATACTCCTGAGTGTACCTCATTCATAATCTTTTCGGCTTCTTTGGAATTCACCCACCTTAATAGATTCAAATTGGGGGTCCTTTTATAAAAAAATTCCCCACATAGGAAGAAACTGCTGGCGAGCCTTCTGATGGCTCTCCTTTGGTCCCCATTGGCCTGCTCCGAGTATTCTTTTGTTTTCAAGAAACTTTTGATATCATGATACCATGGTTGGACATCAGGATCTATTTCGACCGTGTTACAATAACCATGTCTTTCCCGGATTTGGATCTCTAGAAGGTCAATATGGACATTGCCCGGATATGGCTGCATTGCAACTAAGGTAGCTACTGCATCAGCTAACTCGTTATGGCATCGAGGAATATACCTGAATTCGACGGCTTTGAATCGTTTGCCAAGATCCTCCACATGTTGTCTATATGTAAGAAGCTTAACATCTTGAGTTTCCCACTCCCACCGAGCTTGCTTGATGATCAAGTCAGAATCTCCCATGATCAATATCTCCTCTACGTCCATGTCAATTGCCATGTTCATGCCCATTATGCAAGCTTCATATTCAGTAGTGTTGTTTGTACAGAAGAAATGGAGACGGGCGGTGGCTGGATAGTGTTGTCCCGTGGGCGAAATCAAAATTTCCCCGATCCCAACACCTTTTGCATTTACAGATCCGTCAAAGAACTTTTTCCAAGTGTTGGTGTTTTCTGGGATTACCTCGATTGAGTTTACTTCCTCGTCTGAGAAGTAAGTACTTAAAGGTTGATATTCGTCATCGACAGGATTTTTAGCCAGGTTATCCGCCAAGGCTTGAGCTTTCATCGCCGTGGGGGTGACATAGACTATGGCAAACTCGGTGAGCAGGATTCGCCACTTTGCTAATTTTCCGGTGGGCATTGGGTTTTGGAATATGTACTTCAAAGGATCCAGCCTAGTGATGAGGTAGGTGGTGTAAGCCAACAAGTAATGCCGAAGCTTTTGAGCAACCCAAGTCAAAGCGCAACAAGTTCATTCCAACAAGGTGTACTTGGCTTCACAGCTTGTGAATTTTTTGCTCATGTAGTATACAGCTTGTTGCTTCTTCCCGGTCACACCATGTTGCCCGAGAATGCACCCAAAAGTGTTTTCCAATACCGTCAAATACAAGAATAGAGGTCTTCCATGTTCAGGTGGGACCAACACTGGCGGATTAGACAGATACTCTTTGATTTTGTCGAAAGCTTCTTGGCACTCATTCATCCATTTAATTGTTGCATCTTTCTTCAACAGCTTGAATATAGGCTCACACGTGGAGGTTAACTGAGCAATGAACCTCCTGATGCATTCAACCTACCCAGCAAACTCATGACCTCTTTCTTGGTTCTCGGAGGGGGAAAATCCCGAATAGACTTTATCTTTGTCGGATCCAGTTCTATTCCCCGTAGACAGACTATAAAACCCAAAAATTTCACAGACGAAACTCAAAAAACACACTTGCCTAGATTCAATTTTAAGTCATACTTACTCAGACGTTCGAAGAATTATCTAAGATGTTTCACATGGTCGTCTTGCGTCCTAGATTTAATAATCACATCATCCATGTATACCTCAATCTCATGTTGCATCATGTCGTGAAAGTGTCGATCATAGCCCTTATATAGGTTGCCCCGGCGTTCTTTAGGCCGAATGGCATGACCCGGTAACAGTAAGTACCCCAAGGCGTGGTGAAGGCTGTTTTCTCTGCATCTTCTTCATCCATCAAAACCTGGTGATACCAGCGTAACAATCTACGAAAGACTGTATCTCATGTTTGGCACAATTGTCAACCAGGATGTGAATGTTTCTAAATGGAAAGTTATCCTTAGGGCTTGCTTTATTCAAATCCCGATAGTCGACGCACACTCGGACTTTCCCGTCTTTTTTCGGTACCGGGACAACATTAGCCAACCACGTGGTGTATTGGACCACTTGGATTACTCCAGCTCTGAACTGTTTAGTGATTTCTTCTTTGATCTTGTCACTCATTTCTGTTTTAATTTTTCTCTGTTTTTGTTGGACAGGCGGTCAATCGGGGTAGGTTGGCAATTTGTGCACCACCAAATCAACACTCAGTCTGGAATATCACCATAGGACACGACGAACACATCTTTCAATTCTAATCGAAGTTGGATCAAAGCATCCCTAGTCCTTACATCAGCATAGATACTTATCATGGTTTCTCAGACTTATTCTGAATTACCCAAATTAGTTGGTTTGGTTTCGTTTATGTTTGGTGTTGGTCGAGATCCCAATGCACACGCAAGTGTACGTGGTCGACAAGTAATATAGGATTAAGT
>ML321908.1:0-103622 GCA_005239505.1 Nicotiana paniculata | reverse complement strand
CCCACCCCCACTCCCAAAAAAATGTTATTGTCATTCATGAGGCTTTCTTTTAAGTTATCATCTATTGTGAACCAGTATGCTTGCAGTTAACTAATCAACTGATGTGATACACCAGGTACTCCTTTCTAGATTTGATTCTTCAGACAGTTGAAGTTCTTTCGGTCATGGATGAATATTCACAAGAAATTTGTTCAAACAAGGGACTCTTCCAGCTGCTTACTCAATTGATCAAGCTTCCAGATAAAGCTGATGTATGTTGGAGCTAGCAGAGCTTTCTCATTTTATCCTTCAGTATGGTTAATTGAGCTAAAGATCAAGGAAAGCACACTGTCTATTTTAATTAATTACAGGAAATTTCTCTGTAGTTCTGAGTGATCCTAACTGCTAATCTTGCATTTTTTACCCTTGTTATGTATCCCATCAAACAACTTGAGAGAAAAAATGTGGAAGTAAAAGGATAGGCTGTGAAAAAATATTACTGCAATATATGAGTTCTTATGCAGCGGCTATTTTCTGATGTATCCATTGCCTGCAGTTTGCCAACTCTTGCATTGCTGCTTCAGTTTTGACAGCAAATATTCTGACTGATGCAGCTGATCTAGCTTTAGAGATATCACAAGGTAGAGTTCATAATTACACCAGTATATGCTATGCCTAAGTTCCTTCATGTGGCCTTAGTTTATGCTAACTTATTGAATCAGTAATGACACTTGGATCATTTCAGACCTGCTGTTCTTACAGGGTCTACTTGATGTATTTCCTTTTGCTTCTGATGATATAGAAGCACGAAGTGCAGTTTGGAGCATTCTTGCAAGGTTACTGATTCAAATTAAAAAAACTGAGATGTGTCCTTCAAATCTGCATCAGTATGTCTCAGTTCTCACAAGCAAATCTGAGGTGGTTGAGGATGAACTTCTTAATTATGATGTTGATGATACCAGTGAAGACCATGAAAGATCCGCCAAATTAACGGCAAGAAGCTTTGCTGTATCCTTCTTCATATATATTCAGAACTCTCTTTTTTGGATAAAAGGATTTTCCTTGGAAGAACACTGCCCAGTGAGATCCCGACCGGATCTTCACTGGGTAATCCACATTTCTTTTTCTAAACTGATGTTATCTTCTGATAGTATTGGAACGGAATGGGCCTTAGTGGAGCGGAATGAATAGATGATGTGTATAGCCGAAATCAACTGGTCTGGGATTGGGACATAGTTAATTGATTGCTTGATCGTTGCGAATTCTCTGGTTTCTTTAATTGAAACGTAGCTTAATGGAATTGTTGAACTTTTAAGTCAATGGAGAACCCTTGAGAACCAAGTGAAGGGAAATCTCTCTATGGAGGGATGCTATGTGAATGAAGGAGATGTTGATAAGATGTTGCATTGCTGTTACAAATATATCAAGTGAGTTCTTTTCTGCTCTTTATCAGGTTACCATCCTATATTAATTTATTAGATTGAGACATGCTTGAGATTTCTTATTCCTGTTTGGCGATTCCTACATGGCAACTTGATTTATTCCATTATCATCTCCATCTATTTCTTACGACATTCAGAATTATTTTTTCTTTCTGGTTCCGCATTTGATAGTTTATTACATAACGAAAAAAAAAAGAATATTATTTAGGTTACTAGACAATCTTTATTTCAATGTAAAATTGTAAATGACATACCCTGATCCCACAGTTCTAGTGCAGGAGTGGAGAGCTCATGAATGAACCAACTATTTACAAGCCTTAACATGATGTGGGAAGACACCATGCTCATCCAGCATTTATCTGTGCTGTCTCGGGGTCATACAGCAAAACAAATCACCTCACATCAGGATATCCATCTGAAAGGATCCGTGGAGAACGTGGTTTAGACTGATGTTGTCAGATGGGATACAAGTGTGGGCTTGGTTGAGAAACTTTGAGAAGTTTCTCTTCTTCACTCGTAATTCATGGTGCTGATTGAATTGGATGAACCTTTCTTGCAGCTTGGTGTTTAGGGTTTGTGGCTGCTAGCTGTTTGGCAGTTATCGCTGACGGCCACAGGTAGTTTACGTAGCTTGAAAAAGTTTTCATTACGATGGTCCCATCTGGAGGTTATCGGCATTCCGTACAACAAATCTTGTAGGATAATACCAGAGCGCTGTGCAGCTTGCCTAATTTTCTGTAATGTTGATCATTCAGATGCTTGACTTTGTCATGATTAATGGCTTTGTGTCAACACCATCTGAAATTGAGCAGGACACTACTGGTGGGTGTTCTCACAACCCAACTTTGTTGTCTGGGTCCAGCATTCTTCTTCTGTTATCTTTTCTGTTACTTGTTATATCATACAGAGACTTTAGAACCTGTTTCTCTAGTCGTCTATGAGAAGAACATGATCTCACACTTGCTTTGTTTATACCTGACAGAATTTTTGGACTTGTAGGTGTACTGTGGAAAGAACAAGCTTTGTTCCGCGAATAAATTTGCCTTATATTTTATTTATTGCCTGTCATGACATGATTTTAACCCTAAGATTGCTATAAGATTAGGATTTTAAAAGGGGGGGGGGGGGTGTGCGTGGGAATGAAGGACTGATTATACTGTCATGGAGAGGGAATATTCAAAATGATTTTGGTTCGTCTTTCCAACAGTTCGAAACTCCTATCCTCAGTGGATCCACTGATACGATTCTCTTTACCTTGTTGTCCAGGCTTGCAGAATTTTGGTTGTCCCAAGCAGTTAGATTGAGCAAAGGCACGAGGAGACAATTTTCTCGTTGGTAGTGGGAATTTTGAACTGTTCTTTTTTCTTTTTCCCGTAGAATATAAACCTTGTTTTTATCTGAAAGAAAAGATATGTCAAACCTCGTTTGATATTTTGAAATTGGAGAGTGTATATGAGAAGAATGAATTTTGTTCGGTGAAAGAAACTTTGATACGGTACTCAAGTAATTACAAATTGCTCAATTTGATCAGGTTCATCGAAATCTTGCTAAAGCTTTATGTTTAGGGCCAATATTTTTGTTTTCGCCTTGAATCCAAGCAAGTCAAGTTCTTGCCTGTCGATCTCGTGATTGGAACAAGATTGGTAGAAAAAACAAAACAAGTCCACTTTGCATCATAAGCATATAAGTATTTCTTCAGTGTTGTCAAACTCCTACTTACTGCTCTACCTTTGTAATAAGCAGAAAACAGCTTAAGTTTTCACGAGTTGAGCCCCAGCAGATGTTTACTGAAGTGTTAGGTCAGTGTAATTCAAGACAGAAATTTGGCGAAGAATTTGCAACACTGAATCTGTGCTCGTTACACAGCTCAGACCTAATCAATTTTTGAATCAGCGAAGCTAAGAATATATTACTAGTAGATTACCAAGTCAGAAATGCTACCCTACTGACTCCCACCTTGCTGATTCCACACTTCATATGTCCTGATTCCTTCCTGAAGTTCTGTCTTAAGTCGTTTGCTTAAGTGTTCTGTAAAGCTAATAACGCTGCTAGTGCACTCATCTCTTCTCCTATATTTTGTAAACTCTTTTATCTGACTCTGCTCATCGATCTTTCAAAAATTGCTTTGCTGTCATAGCCGAATATTTATCCGCTCCGACATTTCCATGATACCTGAATAAATCCTATCACCACCTAACTGTGTACCTGAGGCACCAGCAGCAACACGTAGAGCATCCTCGATCAACGCGAAGTTTCCCAGAATGTCAACATGAGCACCACTTTCTGTGCCTCTCCCTTCTAGCAGACTAGCTGGTGGCTTGTGCTGGTATTCTCTCACGTAAGTAGCAATCCCCGAGGGGTTGAAACGTGTCTTGCCTCGCCATCCTTTTGCGCACATGAATCCAGCGCTCACGACCGGCACACTCTCATCGCCGTCAGCAAAGTATACTCCACCACTCAAGCAGCAATTATGGCTTCCGTCTGCGGAGCTATCAATTTGAAGAGGAATGCTCTTGCATCTGTCAGAAGGTGACATCTTGTAGACATATGATCTTTCAGTGGGAATTCCCACTCCATATGAGCAGTAAATTTCCATATCTGGAGCATCTGGCAGCCTGAAAACGGATGCTGACAGTTAACTAACTGAAGAATCCCAAGGGGCCTAAATGAAGCAAGCATCTTCATTAGCATATGATTGAAGTTAAATAGATTTGCTACTTATTCGCACGTACGTGGTTTCAAGTGGATTTGACCAATACTTGTGATGACTATACTTGGGATCTTCTAAGTCTTCTGCTAATCCATGAGAGAAGTGTGCTTCAGTGCGCTGCATCATCTTTGGTGCTACAAATCTGAGAAGATCTATGAGAGTTCTTGCTGTGTATGCTTCATTTTCAGCCACTCTCTTGATGCTCTCTCGACTAATCTCATCATACTCTGTCAACAACTCTTCACATGATGTGCTGGAAATGGGCGCACTTTCATGCACGAATTCCTGTTGTTATTCAACATCACATGTATAGTCAGAAAACGGATTGGAGAGTGAAAACCATTTCTTATTCTGTGGAATTTTCCCTAGTTCCTAACAAAAGGGGAATTTTTTCCCCATATATATAATGAATCAGAGCAAGTAACTTTGAAATTGAAAAAGCAACAGAAGACTTATTACTATTACCGTCTAGTAAACCTTCAGAGAGTGGTGATTCATATAGCCAACCCAGACTAGCTTGGGATTCAGGCATTGTTATTGTTTACTGTCAACTAAATCTATAAAAATTAATGGTTCTCTTCTTATGTTCATAATCCAGTAATGTATATCAACAGCAATCAGCGATCGTTATTTTTTATGTGGTCAATTATAGCTTCTAATATGGAGTCAAAGCTTAGATGATGTCATGTACTCGATGTGCAAGACCTATCATTTCATTGTTAGCCACATTTAAAGGGGATATGATGCAAGTATGATCAAGTGCATTCGATCAAAGCAATTATACGAGCCATAATGAATGATAAATCAGAAATGTCCAAATGAAATATCAAACAAAAGGTAGAACTCGTAATTTTTACATTTTACCTTTGGATCAATAAAAGAGAGCTGTGAAGAAGGTAACTCGGATGCTGCCTTCCCAAACGCAATTAATCTTCCGTATTTCGCATGCTGTTTTTCTTCAGAAGTCCTCCGAGGGTCGGTATCATTTCCACTATTCTCCTTTGAAGAGGGTTGCAGGTATTGTGTCTTAGCTGAATGACATACATTTTTTTCTTCTGGGGACCTATTCAGGTCGCCCCAGATTGTCTCTCCTCCTTTCGGTAGCAACGATACGACAGAGTCCCATGTTCGAGATACCCTCATGACATGTTGAAGGGTTTGGAAACCAAAAGTCTCAGAGTCTAACAGACCAGGAGCCATGGCTCTGCAAAAGTAAAGGTGCTGAGAAAATCATTCGGTGGCAAAGAATCAAATTTCAGTTTCATCTATATAGATGTCAGAAAAGTTCTACCGCAGAATTTTGGGTTCTGAAGACAAACCTAATAAAGGCAACATCTTTTCCCTCAGCAGACAATATATTGGCCACAGCTTTTGGAACTCCAAGAAATGCTGGACTAACATTCATGATTGCTTTGATGTGCTTGGCACACCAATTTGGGCCACCACCCCCTCCGACGGGAGGAGGCGCTTCAACCCATTTAAGGAAGTGGAGAAAATATATAACCCCCATTGAATGAGGGATTACCACCACTTTCCTGTTACCATTTGTTACATACAAAAGCTCAATTTTTCTCTTTAGCCTGCTCAGAGATTGGTCTCTGATCTGCTTGTTTCCAGATAAAAAGATGCATTAGAAAGATCTCTATCTGAATTCGAGACAAGTGACAATGTCCTCAAGAAGGAAAACCACCTCAAGAAACCTCAAATAGTCGGATTTGCTCTTTCAACCAAATGGAAGAAAGAAACTCATTTTCGTTCATTCGATATAGCTATGTTCTTTAAAAATATTTACAAACTACTAATGTAAATGGAGTGACATATCACACTGACAATTCATATAGCCGACCGCAACTTGCTTAGGATTGAAGCGTACTTATTGTTACAACAGCTACTGCAGAAATCAATGTAGTGGAATTATAGACTTAACGTGATAATGCTGCAGGAAAAAGGAAAAGAAAATACTTGCCTAATAAATGATGATAAAAGTGGTATTTATTGGTCTAAATGAAGGAATTAATTTATGCATCTGTTATGCTAGAAATGAGATAGAGAATATCTTGAGTGAAACATTAGCAAGTGAGAGGAAGGACATACCTCTGTATTTTGGAAGGATAACCTCCAGTCATAAGAAGCCATGTACATATTCTTCTGTTCATATCCAATCTTTGCCAAATTTTCAATAAGAATAGCCCAAACAAAATAACCAGGAGCAAAATAATCAGCTGCTACTAATCCTGTCACTGCCCGGACTCGAATCCCTGGTGGATCAAGCCCTGTTTCATTATCCAAAGATAGGTGCTCCAACCAACATAAAGGCCTAATTAAATTTGCACAAAACATTTTCAACAAAGGTAATTACTTCAATGTGACCAAAAAAAAAAATAAAAAAAAATATAGTTTTGTGACTTTACTTTACAACTTACAACACAAACCTCTTGAATATTTCAGCAAAGCTACCACCCCAAAGTCTCTTACGAAATAAGCCTTCAGAACAAGGCCTACCTTCCCAAAGCTCAAGACCTCCGGTTACAATCCCAGGCACCAAAACTACAGGGTGATGAGCAGTCAAGTTTTCACGTTTGAGTCTAACCCCAGGTGGTTCAGGAACTTTAAGTCCTGGCAAATTGGCAGGCACAAAATTACATAGAAATAAAAGTAGCCACCAAGTTGTGCACAAGTATCCAATTATCCAACAGCAGTTATCTATACATCTCCATTCCTTAGGCTGCCTTTTGGTTTTCTTGTGTTTTGGTTTCTCAATAACCTTTTCATAATCAGAAACAGCATTTTGTTGTTTCTTGTCAACATTGGATTCAAATGATTGACTACTCACTGGAGAACACTTTGCTGGTTCAAGAAAACACAGCTTCCTAAACCCAAGAATTGAAGCCAATGAACTCAAGAGTCTAACTTTACAATCTACAACCGATGAAGAAATGAAGGCATTGACATAGTTAGAAATGGCACTCAAATTAAGCTGCAAACTCCTACTAAGCTGTGTTTTCAAGAAATGGAAGAACCCCATCACTGCAAAATGCAGAATTGAGGGGAAGAGAGTAACAAATGGACATGAATTCTAGCAAAAACCAAGAAAATAATGAAAACCCATGAGAATAGGCGTTATAATGGTGGTGAGTGCTGAGCTAGTAATACTGAGTGAGCACTAACACGTGGTGAAGAAAGCTGATTTGAGGTGTTGTTTTGTTTTGTGGGTACATGGGAAAGCTATGAAACCAACTTAGCTTGCAACTTTTAGCTTCTTGTTATGAAAATGGGGTTTTGTTTTAAGGTTTTAACATTTTGTCGTGTGATGAAACCAAACAGTTCTCTTACAAAGACACCTGTCTTACCCTTTGCATTGCATGCAACATATGCGGTCTCTTATCAATTCTACACTTCTTCGTCTGCAAATTTGCCTTCTTAGTTTATTCACGTAAAGGTCTAAATTTTATAAAATATTATTAAGGAGATAATTTTGGTTTAAAAAGTTTAACTATCTAAAAAAAAAATAGGGTGTGTATTATTCGCATTAAATCGAAAAATCTTCGAACCAAATTGAAATTTCAATTTGGATTAAAAAATTAAAAGTTCTAATTTTTTTCATGCGATTTCGGATTTAAGAAAATAAAATTAAAAAAATGAAAAAAACAAAAATATTTAATAATATATCTATTAACATTTTTATTACGGGAGTTAGAGTTTAGGATGTTTCTTATAGCTTTGCTTGCTTACTTGTCTATTTGTACGTATATAATACCCCGTTCTTCATCTTTAAAATATAATTCCTTATTCCCCGATTTTACTAAGTAGTATATGAATTGCGAAACTTTCATCAAAAGTTGCACAGTTTCTTCAGGTTTTAAATTTGCAAGTAAAAATTAATCTCATTTCAACTTAAATTATGATTTAGAATTTTATTTTTTATGTTTGGATATGTTATTTTTAAATATTATATTTTAAAAAATTTACCAGTCACTAATATTAGAAATTATATTAAAGAGATTTAATATTATTATTTTTCATCATAAGCTATAAATATTTGATTATGTTAATTATCGTATATGACATAACCAAACCGAAAAAAGATAATCCCAATAGAGAAAAATGGAACCAAAGTGGAGATAAAATTGGGGAATTGTATTTTTTTTTTCCTGAAAGGGCAATTTCCCGAGGTATGGAGCACAGAGAGAGAGCCGTGTATGGCTAATTGGCTTCGATTTATCGTTTATAACACGTATAGACAAAAGGAATACGCAGAGGAAAAAAAACAAAAATAAAAAGAGAATCCAAGTGCAGAGCCCCCCACTCATCGAAAAAATAGCAGACATTACCAAAAAACGATACCTAAAATCGCCTTATATTGATGGTGGACCTTGATACCAATTGGGAGGTAAACAGAAAAGCAAAACACAGGACGATAGGCAACTCCCCTATATATGGAGAAGCAATACATATATACTGAGTTTAGCCTTTATCCCCTTAACCAAACCGAAGTGGGGAACTTTGTTCGAGCAGACTCTATACTCACAATTCGACTTTAGATAAACTTTTATTTATTATAATAGTTTTTGATATTTTCACTTCCTATATTAAATTGCTATATATTTTGTTAAGTAGTGTTGTATACGTATAAAATCAGGGATAATGCATACCTCGGTTTTCCGATGAAGAAGACGGAAGAAGGGCATGGACGCACGAGACTCAAATCGAGGCTGGGAACCTTTCGTATCGAGACCCATGAAAGGTGAATGATGTGTTCATCATCGGGCATGATAAAGCGATGCTGCCCGAACCCATAATGAGTTCTAAAACCTCAAAAAATACGGTAAATTGTTACACGCAACAGATAAAGGGCGTGATATTCGTACCTGACCGGATATCAAGTTGCAGATCTCGCTCGATGTCGGTTACGGATCAATAATTAACGACAAAGGAAGATTTTCACCTTTTTTAGACTTGTACTAAGGATGAAACTATCCTACTATATAAAGGGAGTTTTTTCTTTTGTAAGATACATTATAACACACGAATCAAGACAATACAAGTTCATTTTCTATTTTCTAGCTATTGCAAAAGTTCTTATTTAACTGTTTTGTTCTTCATTCACAATTGGGCTCAAACCAAGGGTTTGATCAAAGGCAGAATTACTATTCAACCTAGGTTCTAGCTAGGCCATAACATTACAATTGATTTAATCGTTTATTTTGTCTTAAACTCGTATATCTAATATTCTTGATTATTTGTATTAAATCAATCCACTTATCCTTAAAATAGCGTGCAAATTTAATTGTTATCCGATTTAAGGGTAAACAGTTTGACACCCACCGTGGGGCTAAGAATAATAGTGGTGATTTGATACAAATCTCCATAACACACCTTATTTTACGCTTGTTATTTAAAGTCTTGATTTCAGGCCAGCTTAAAAATTTCGTGTCACGACCCGAAATTCCACTTTAGGTTGTGATGACGTCTAACGTTGAACCCGCTAGACAAGCCAACGTTTTGATTAAATTACAATTTTTTTTATTAATAACAATTGAAATAACAGTAGTAAACTATAACATCTATAATTAGAAATGCGGAAGATAAGAAATTCGACAACTTAAATAATAAATCTTACGAAATTTCCTTAAATACACCCCCAGAACTGGTATCACAATCTCGCGGACAGTCTAGATTTACTAAAAATAAAGGTCTGAAATAAATGTGTACATCCGTCTTGGAACTACGTGAAAAGACAGAAAAGAGAGATAAGGGAGGTGACGCTAAGGCCCGCGAACGTCTGCGGGACTACCTCAGTGTCGCCTGCCGACTGAAGGATACTCCCTCGATCAATGCCCACTGGGTCCATCTCCGTAATCTGCACAACATAAAGAACTGCAGGTGTAGCACCAGTACAACCGACCCCATATACTGAGTAAGTGCCGAGCGTAACCTCGGCGAAATAGTGACGAGGCTAGGACACGACAAATAATATCACCTGTGCAGTTTAAATAAAATATAACAGGAAATAACCACAAGAAATAAATAGTAAGTACAATAACGGGGAAACATGCTGGGGAAAAAGGATAGTAATTACTGAAACGACGGAAAGAAGCAACAGTCTAAATAACCGAAAATAATAACGGAAATTAACAACACGAAATAAACAAGTGAAAAGAAACGGCACGGCATGTCCCCTCGTGCATATTTTTAGCAACACGTCACAGAATGTCCCCTTGTGCATAACAATATAAAATATGGCACGGAATGTCCCCTCGTGCATAAACAACATAAACATGCCACAGAATGTCCCCTCGCGCATAAAACATCACAATCACGGCACGGAATGTCCCCTCGTGCATATATATATATCATCAACACCGCACGGAATGTCCCCTCGTGCATAATAATCATAATCACGGAACGGAATGTCCCCTCGTGCATAAACAACATAAACATGGCGCGGAATGTCCCTTCGTGCATAATATCATAAAATATGGCACGGAATGTCCTCTCGTGCATAATAACATGAAACAACATTTGGCATGAAAATCAACAAATAAGAAACCTTAAATGCACAGAATAATCAACAAGAATAACACCGTCCCGGCAAGGGACACAACTATAACCAATCCTACACGTGTGCATAATCCAACATAATGTTCCTCAACCGATCAACTACTCAACAATACCCATAACTAAGAATTTCCACCAAATGAATAGCTATCAAATTGATATTAAACCTGTAAATACAATAAAAGCCAATAAATATCATATAATTGCAAATTTCCGACTCACGGTCATGCTTGACAACAACATATAGGTACTCGTCACCTCACCTATACATTGAACATGGAATAAACACGTAGCAATTAAGACTCAACACCTACTCCCTCAAGCTAAGGTTATGCCAAACACTTACCTCGACTCCGAAGATCAAAATCAAGCCTCAAACACCCCTTTTCCTTTCGAACCCGACTCCAAATCAATAGTATCTAGACATAATTGACCCAATAACATCAATAAATGCTTAACAATTCAATTCCAATGCTTAAATATAGAATTCCCAACTTTCTTTCCAAAATTTCAAAAAAATCGACCCCCGGCCCGCTTGGTCCAAACACGAGGTTCGGACAAAAACCCGATCACCCATTCCCCCACGAGCCCGAATATAAAATTTATTTTGAAATCCGACCCTAAAACAAGGTCAAATTCTCAAATAATCAAAAAGCCCTAACTCTACCCAAAACCCCAATTTTCTACCCTTAATCACATGTTTTTAGGCCTAGAATCTAGTGGGTGATGATAAAAATGGAAGAAAACGAGGTTAGGATTACATACCTATGAATCTATGGTGAAGAGGTTCTTCAAAAATCGCCCAAGGAGGTGTGGAGGAGAAGAAGTTGTGAAAAATGGGTTCAATACCGTAAGTGTTCTATTTTTAGACTTTAAAAATGACTGGGCGATTTATACCTATGCGATCGCGGGGATGGGAATGCGATCACACAGTGGTCAGGATTCCAGGCTTCGCCATCGCGAATGCCTAATTGCGATCTCTTAGTACAGCTACCCCCCACACAGCTATTCTATCCTCCTATGCGATCGCAACTACACCTATGCGATCACAACAGTCTCTTCCCCCACTCACACTACTATGAAATCACAAATGCACCTATGCGATCTCATAGTGATAAACACCAGAAAATAAGATTTACACCAGATTTTTCTATGTTTTTGCACTTCGACACCTACCCGAAACTCACCCGAGCCCTCGGGGCTCAAAACCAAATATGCACACAACCTCAAAAATATCCTACGGACTTATTCAAGTAATTAAACCACCAAAATAACATCATAAACATTGAATTAAACCTCAAAATCAATGAAATTCCTTTAAACTTCCAAATTTTTCATTTTCGATCCGAATCACGTCAAACTAAGTCCGTTTCCCACCAAATTTCACAGATAACACATATAAGACATATTGAACTTGTTCCGGGCTTCGGAACCATAATACGGGCCCGATATCACAGGTTTCACCTCAAATTTCATTTTCAAAAACCTTTATAGTTTTCAGAAAATAATTTTCTTTAAAAATTCATTTTTCGGACTTGGGACCTCAGAATTCGATTCCAGGCATACGCCCAAGTCCCATGTTTTCCTACGGACCCTTCGGGACTCAAATCACGGGTCCGGGTCCAGTTACCAAAAATATTGACCAAAGTCACTTTATTCAAATATTTATTATAAAATCATAATTTTATCAACTTTCCACATAATGACTTCCCGACTACGCGCTCGGGATGCGCACGCACATCGAGGTGAGATAAAATGAGGCTTTCATGGCCTCAGAACACATGTTTAGCTAAAATTACACAGAATGACCTTTTGGGTCATCACAATCTCCACCTCTAAAACAAAAGTTCATCCTCGAACGGACATAGAAAGGTACCTAAATCGGGGAAAAGGTGGGATATCGGCTCCGCATATCGGACTCGGACTCCCAGGTAGCTGCCTCAACATGCTGAACTCTCCACTGAACACGAACCGAAGGATAACTCTTCGATCTCAACTGACGAACCTGCCAAGCTAATATGGCTACCGGCTCCTCCTCATACGTCAAATCCTTGTCCAACTAGACACTGCTGAAGTCAAGAACATGAGATGGATCGACAATATACCTCCGAAGCATAGATAAATGAAACACAGGATGTACAGCTGATAAAATTGGTGGCAAGGCAAGTCTGTAGGCCACCTCTCCTACCTTATCCAGAATCTCAAATGGACCAATGTACCTAGGGCTCAACTTGCCCTTCTTCCCGAACCTCATCACACCCTTCTTGGGCGACACTCGAAGAAATACCCGGTCTCTAATCATAAATGCCAAATCACGAACTCTGCGATCCACATAACTCTTCTACCTGGACTGGGATGTACAAAGTCTATCCTGAATAATCTTCACTTTATCCAAGGCATCCTGGACTAACTCTGAACCCAACAATCTAGTCTCTCCCGGCTCGAACCACCCAACTAGCGACCGACACCGCCTACCATACAATGCCTCATACGGAGCCATCTGAATGCTCGACTGATAGCTGTCGTTGTAGGCAAACTCAGCTAAAGTCAAGAACTGGTCCCATGAACCTCCAAAATCAATGACACATGCTCGCAACATATCCTCCAAAATCTGAATAGTACGCTCGGACTGTCCGTCAGTCTGAGGATGAAATGTTGTGCTCAAATCAACCCGTGTGCCCAACTCATGCTGGAATACTCTCCAGAAATAGGAGGTAAACTGAGTACCTCGATCAGAAATAATGGACACGGGCACACCATGCAGGCGAACAATCTCCCAGATGTAGATCTTTGCCAACTTCTCCGAAGAATACGAAACTGATACATGAATGAAGTGTGCTGACTTGGTCAGCATATCCACAATGACCCACACCGCATCAAACATCCTCTGAGTCCGTGGGAGCCCAACTACGAAATCCATGGTGATACGCTCACACTTCCACTCGGGAAGCTCAATCTGCTGCATCAAACCACCGGGTCTCTAGTGCTTGTACTTAACCTGCTGACAGTTCAAGCACCGGGCTATATATGCTACAATATCCTTCTTCATCCTCCGCCACCAATAATGCTGCCGCAAGTCCTCGTACATCTTTGCGGCGCCCGGATGAATGGAATACCGGGAACTATGGGCCTCCTGCAATATCAAATCCCGAATGCCATCAACATCAGGTACACAAATACGACCATGCATCCTCAAAACTACCTCATCATCAACTGTGACCTGCTTGGCACCTCCGTGCCAGACCGTATCTCTAAGAACACATAAATGACTATCATCATCATACTGCCTGGCCCAGATACGATAATATAATGAAGAACGGGCCACAATATGGTCCAAAACACTGCCAGTCTCAGAAACCTCCAATCTCATGAGCCGGTTGGCCAAAGCTTGAACATCCAAAGCAAGCGGTCGCTCTCCGACTGGTATATAAGCAAGACTATCCATGCTGGCTGACTTCCGACTCAAATCATCGGCCACCACATTGGCCTTCCCCGGATGATATAATATGGTAATGTCATAGTCCTTCAACAGCTCTAACCATCTCCTCTGCCTCATATTCAAATCTTTCTGCTTGAACATATACTGCAAACTCTTATGATCTGTGAACACCTCACAGGACACACCATACAAATAATGCCTCCAGATCTTCAACATATGAACATTAGCTGTTAACTCCAAATCGTGAACTGGATAGTTCTTCTCATGAACCTTCAACTGACGAGAAGCATAGGCTATAACCTTGCCATCCTGCATCAACACTGCACCAAGTCCCACCCGTGAAGCATCACAGTACACGGTATAAGGCCCTGAACCCGTGGGCAAAACTAACACCGGCGCCGTGGTCAAGGCTGTCTTGAGCTTCTGAAAGCTCGCCTCACACTCATCTGACCACCTGAACTAGGCACCCTTCTGGGTCAACCTGGTCATCGGGGCTGCTATAGACAAGCAAGCGCTCCACGAAGCGGCGATAATAACCTGCTAAGCCCAAGAAATTCTGAATCTCTGTAGCTGAGGTGGGTCTAGGCCAATCTCTGACTGCTGAAATCTTCTTGGGATCTTCCTGAATACCCTCTGCCCACACAACATAGCCCAGAAATGCCATCAAACTCAACCAGAACTCACACTTAGAAAATTTGGCATACAACTGACTATCCCTCAAAGTCTGGAGGACGACTTGAAGGTGCTTTTCATGCTCCTCACGGCTACGGGAGTAAATTAAAATATCATCAATGAAGACTATAACAAACGAATCCCTTGGTTCATCAACTCTATAAAAGCAGCGGGGGCATTTGTCAACCCAAATGACATCACTAAGAACTCATAATGCCCATACCGAGTGCGAAAGCCTGTCTTAGGGACATCAGACGCCCTAATCCTCAGCTGATGTTAACCAGATCTCAAGTCAATCTTGGAAAACACTGTAGGACCCTGAAGTTGGTCAAATAAATCATCAATCCTCGGCAAAGGATACCTATTCTTAACAGTAACCTTGTTCAACTGCCGGTAGTCGATACACATCCTCATCGAGCCATCTTTCTTCTTGACAAACATCATAGGGAACCTCAAGGAGAAACACTAGGCTTGATGAAACCTTTATCCAACAAATCCTGCAACTGATCCTTCAACTCCTTCAACTCTGGCGGGGTCATTCGATACGGCGGGGTAGAAATGGGCTGAGTGCCCGGAGCCACCTCAATACGAAAGTCAATATCCCGGCTGTGGCATACCCGGCAGGTTAGCAGGGAATACATCTGGAAACTCACTAACCACGGGCACATACTCTATAGAAGGAAGCTCAGCATTAGAATCAAGAACATAGGCCAAATATTCCAAACAACCCTTCTCGACCGTGCGCCGAGCCTTCATATATGAAATAACTCTACAGGAAGAATGACTAGGAGTACCTCTCCACTCCAAACGAGGTAATCTTGGCAAGGCCAAAGTCACTGTCTTGGCATGACAGTCCATAATAGCATGGTAGGGAGATAGCCAATCCCTCCCCAAAATAACATCGAAGTCGACCATATCAAGAAGCAAGAGATCTACATGAGTCTCCAGACCACCAATAACCACTCAGCATGAACGGTAGACTCGATCTACCACAATAGAATCACCCACCAGGGTAGACACATATACAGAAGTACTCAGGGAATTACGGGGCCTGCTCAGATAAGGGGCAAAATATGAAGACATATAGGAGAATGTAGAACCCGGATCAAATAAAACTGAAGCATATCTGCTGCAAACTGAAACCATACCTGTAATGACTGCATCAGAGGCTTCAGCCTCAGGCCTGGTAGGAATAGCATAGCATCAGGGCTGAGGGCCACCAATCTAAACATCCCTGGGTCGACCTGCTGTGGGCTGACCTCTACCCCTCATAGCCTGTCCTCCACCTCTAACTGTCTATCCTCTACCTCTGGCACCTCGACCTCCACCCCTAGCTGGCTGAGGAGGTGGGGGTGCACCTGGTGCGGGAATCATAGCACGGGAAACCTGATACTGGGAACTACTAGAAGCTCGGGGGCAAAACATGGAGATGTGTCCCATGCCACCGCAAGTGTAACAAGATCTCTGGTGCTGAGAATTATGACCCTGAAACTGTCCCTGTCGACCAGAATAACAACCCTGGAAGCTCTGAAGTGGCGGTGCACTAATAGGAGCCGATGGTGCACTGCAGGATACCTGAAGCGCCGACTGGAATGGTCTAGGAGGATGACCTCTGCCAAAAGAATCTCTGCCTCCAGATGATGCACCACTGAATGGACCGAAATGGAGAGGTCTCTTGTCAGACCCCTGACCACTGTCCTTTGATAAGACCATCTCGATACGCTTGGCCACATTGGCCGTCTCCTGGAGTGAAATATCAGTACTTGTCTCTCTGGCCATCTGGAATCTAACAGGCTAAGCTAGCCCCTCAATAAACCTCCTCACCCTCTCCCGGTCTATGGGGAGGATCGTGATAGCATGTCGGGCCAAAGTGATAAACCGGGTCTCATACTGGGTAACTGTCATAGAGCCTTGCTGGAGGCGCTCAAACTGCCTCCGAAGATCCTCTCTCTGGGTAACTGGTAGAAATTTCTCCAAGAACAACTCGCAGAACTGAGCCCAAGACAACGACGAAGATCCAACCGGCCTGGTCAAGCAAAAATCCCTCCATCAAGTCTTGGCGGTACCAGAAAGACGGAATGTAGCAAAATCAACTCCATTGGACTCCACGATGCCCATGCTCCGAAGAACCTCATAGAAACTGTCCAAGAAATCCTAGGGATTCTCTAGTGGTGCACCAGTAAATGTAGTAGGGACTGGCTTGGTGAACCGATCTAATATCCACAAAGCATCGACATACATGGCTGCCCCCTCAACTGCCTGTGCCACAAAAACCGACTGAGCTGCTCCAACTGCCCGAGGTGCTGGAGTCTGGAACTGAGAAGCTAGCTGCTCTAGTGTGCAGGTAGCAGGAGTCTGGGTCCCTCCCCCAGACTGAGAGACGGCTGGTGCAGTAGGAAGAAGACCGGCCTGAGCCACGCTCTTCATAAGGCCCACTAAGCGGACCAGAGCCTCCTGAAAAACCGGGGTGGCAATGAACCCCTCTGGGACCTGGGCTGGTTCGACTGGAATGTCCGAGTGGGAATCTCCTCAGCAACCTCCACCTGAGGATCCTCTACTGGGGATGTTGCTCTGGGCTGAGACCTGGCTCTACTCGGCCTCTAGCACGGCCTCGGCCTCTAGTAGGAGCTGCAACGGGAGGATCGGGCTGTTGATCGGTAGATAAGGAAGCACGCGTTCTCGCCATCTGCGAGAGAATAGAATAGAAACTCAGTTAGCATTTAGAACTCAAATCGCATGACAGAGAAGAAAAGATGTGAAGTTATTTCCTAACTTTGCAGCCTCTGGGGGATAAGTACAGACATCTCCGTACCGCTCCCTCAGACTCTACCAAGTTTGTCCGTAAATTGTGATACCTAAGAAACCTAGAGCTCTGATACCAACTTGTCACGACCCAAAATCCCATATTTAGGCCGTGATGGCGTCTAACGTTGAACCCGCTAGACAAGCCAACGTATTGGTTAAATTACTATTTCTTTATTAATAACAATTGAAATAACAGTAGTAAACTAGAACAGTAATAATTAGAAATGCGAAAGATAAGAAATTCAACAACATAAATAATTAATCTTACGAAATTTCCTTAAATACACCCCTAGAACTGGTATCACAATCTCGGGGACAGTCTAGATTTACTAAAAATAAAGGTCTGAAATAAATGTGTACATCCGTCTTGGAACTACGTGAAAAGACAGAAAAGAGAGATAAGGGAGGTGAAGCCAAGGCACGCAAACGTCTACGGGACTACCTCAGTATCGCCTGTGGACTGAAGGATACTCCTCGATCAATACCCACTGGGTCCGTCTCCGTTATCTGCACAACATAAAGAAGTGCAGGTGTAGCATCAGTACAACCGACCCCATGTACTGAGTAAGTGCCGAGCCTAACCTCGGCGAAGTAGTGACGAGGCTAGGACACGAAAAATAATATCACTTGTGCAGTTTAAATAAAATATAACAGGAAATAACCACAAGAAATAAACAGTAAGTACAATAACGGGGAAACATGCTGGGGAAAAAGGATAGCAATTACTGAAATGACAGAACAAAGAAACAGTTATAACGGGAATTAACAACACGAAATAAACAAGTGAAAAGAAACAACACAACATGTCCCCTCGTGCATATTTTTAGCATAACACGGCACAGAATGTCCCCTCGTGCATAAAACATCACAATCACGGCACGGAATGTCCCCTCGTGCATATATATATCATTAACACCGTACGGAATGTCCCCTCGTGCATAATAATCATAATCACGACACAGAATGTCCCCTCGTGTATAAACAACATAAACATGGCACGGAATGTCCCCTCGTGCATAACATCATAAAACATGGCACGGAATGTCCCCTCGTGCATAATAACATGAAACAACAGTTGGCATGAAAATCAACAAATAAGAAACCTTAAATGCACGGAATAATGAACAAGAATAATACCGTCCCGACAAGGGACACAACTATAACCAATCCTACATGTGTGCATAATCCAACATAATGTTCCTCAACCGATCAAATACTCAACAATACCCATAACTAAGAATTTCCACCAAATGAATAGCTATCAAATTGATATTAAACCCATAAACACAGTAAACGCCAATAAATATCATACAATTACAAATATCTGATTCACGGTCATGCTTGACAACAACATATAGGTACTCGTGACCTCACCTATACATTTAACATGGAATAAACACGTAGCAATTAGGACTCAACACCTATTCCCTCAGGCTAAGGTTAGGCCAAACACTTACCTCGACTCCGAAGATCAAAATCAAGCCTCAAGCACCGCTTTTCCTTTCGAACCCAACTCCAAATCAATAGTATCTAGACATAATCGACCCAATAACATCCTTAAATGCTTAACAATTCAATTCCAATGCTTAAATATAGAATTCCCAACTTTCTTTCCAAAATTCCAAAAATCGACCCTGGGCCCACTTGGTTCGAACCTCTACGAGCCCGAATATATAATTTGTTTTGAAATCCGACCCCAAAACGAGGTCAAATTCCCAAATAATCAAAAATTCCTAACTCTACCCAAAACCCCAGTTTTCTACCCTTAATCACATGTTTTTAGGCCTAGAATCTAGTGGGTGTTGATAAAAATGGAAGAAAACGAGGTTAGGATTACATACCTATGAAGCTATGGTGAAGAGGTTCTTCAAAAATAGCCCAAGGAGGACTGGAGAAGAAGAAGTTGTGAAAAATGGGTTCAATCCCATAAATGTTCTGTTTTTAGACTTTAAAAATGACCGGGCGATTTATACCTATGCGATCACGGGGATGGGAATGTGATCGCATAGTGGTCAGGATTCCAGGCTTCGCGATCGCGAATGCTAATTGCGACCGCATAGTACCACTACCCAGCCTCCGACTATCCTATCCTCCTATGCGATCGCAACTACACCTATCGCATAGTGCAACAGTCTCTTCCCCCTCACACTGCTATGCGATCGCGAATGCACCTATGCGATCACATAGTGTTAAACACCAGACACCAGCAAATGAGATTTACACCAGATTTTTCTACGTTTTTGCACTCCGACACCTACCCGAAACTCACCCGAGCCCTCGGGACTCAAAACCAAATATGCACACAACCTCAAAACCATCCTACGGACTAGTTCGAGTAATTAAACCAACAAAATAACATCATAAACATTGAATTAAATCTCAAAATCAATGAAATTCCATTAAACTTCCAAAACTTCCAAATTTGCCATTTTCGATCCGAATCACGTCAAACTAAGTCCGTTTCCCACCAAATTTCACGGATAACACCTATAAGACATATTGAACCCGTTCCGGGATCCGAAACCATAATACGGGTCCGATATCACAGGTTTCACCTCAAACTTCATTTTCAAAAACCTTTATATTTTTCAGAAAATAATTTTCTTTAAAAATTCATTTCTCGGACTTCGGACCTCGGAATTGGATTCCGGGCATACCCCCAAGTCCCATATTTTTCTACGGACCCTCCGGGACCGTCAAATCATGGGTCCAGATCCATTTACCAAAAATGTTGACCAAAGTCAACTTTATTCAAATATTTATTATAAAATTATCATTTTATCAATTTTCTACATAACGACTTCCCGGCTACGCACCCGGGATGCGCACACACATCGAGGTGATATGAAATGAGACTTTCATGGCCTCGAAAGACATGTTTAGCTAAAATTACACGGGATGACCTTTTGGGTCATCACATTTCGAATTCTTAATCTGCCCACTTGAACGTTAATGCTGAGTCTGGCCATCATGGCGAAAATAATAATTTGGTGCCTAGCAACGAGGTGCCTCTTGCTGATCCCAACGGTGTCCCAGTTTTTGATCCGGTGGATACTAACTCACAGGTGGTCATCGACGTCAATCTGCCAACTGATCCTGAAAATAACGTCGGGCGGGGGGGACTCGGACCAACAGCTCGAGAAGCGCCCGAAGGTGAAGGTGATGGGGTAAGCCTACGGTTAATTTTTGAAATGTTGCAGGCTCAACAGGCGGCGATAGAGCAACTACAGAATCAAAGCCACGCCCCCAGTAGGGTTGAGCCCGAACAATCCCGAAAAAACACCCGAAGACGAACAGATCACCGAGAGACCGGGTGAAGCCAAGCCTGGGGTCAACCCTGAGATAATGAAAATTCTTGAAGCATTAACGAAGCAGGTAGAGTCAATCGAGAATAAATTTGAGGCCAATGACAAGAATATGGAAATATACAATTCCAGGGTCGATCAAATCCTGAGAGCACCCCTGATATTGAAAGGGCCGGATTCCAAGAAATTTATCCAGAAACCCTTTCCTCCGAGATCGACACTGAAGCCGATCCCAAAGAGGTTTTGTATGCCTTGTATCCCTAAATATAACGTAACCACGGATCAGAACGATCATGTGACCTCCTATACATGCGCAATCAAAGGGAACAACTTGGAAGATGATGAAATCGAGTCGGTGTTACTAAAGAAGTTTGGGGAGACTTTGTCCAACGGAGCGATGATATGGTATCACAACTTATCCCCAAGTTCTGTTGGCTTATTTGATATGCTTGCAGATGCTTTTATGAAGGCCCATGCCGGGACCATCAAGGTCGAGACCAGAAAGTCGGGCCTTTTCAAGGTTAAAAAAAGAGACAACGAAAGGCTCAGGGAGTTCGTGTCAAGGATCCAGATGGAACGGATGGAACTGCCTCCAGTTGCAGATGATTGGTTCGTTCAGGCATTCATTCAGGGGATTAACCCCCAAAGCTCCTTGGCTTCTTAGCAGCTAAAAAAACATTTCGTAGAGTACCTGGTGGTGACTTGGGTAGACGTCCACAAAAGGTACTAGTCGAAGATCAGGGTTGAGGACAACCAACTCGGAGCCCCTTCTGGGTCTGGTTATCCCATAAGGGCCGATGATAGGTCTAAGAGAGCCGTTGAAAATGAGCTAAGGCCGATCCAGAATAAGTACCAACCATACAACACAAAACGAAAAGGAAATGGGTTCGGGCGTCACCCCACAAGGAACAAAAACAGAGGCGATCGAGGGTCCAGTAGCCGAGGTCTGATGAGCAAAAATGGTTTTGACAGGCCACTCAGGAATAGGAAACCACCAAGATTATCAGAGTATAACTTCAATGTTGATGCTTCCAGCATCGTGTTAGCCTTCGAGCGCATCAAAGAGACCAAGTTGCCCCGACCATTGCAGTCTGACCCTACCTAAAGAGATCCTATCTTTATATTTAAGTATCATGACGCTCATGGTCACAAGACCGAGGATTGCGGGCAACTAAGAGAAGAAGTTGCCCGCTTGTTCAACGACGGGCACCTCCGATAGTTTCTAAGTGATCGAGCTAAAAACCACTTCAGGAATAGGGACACCAACAAACAGATCGAACAAGAGGAGCCTTAGCACGTCATTAACATGTTCATCGGAGGGGTCGATATTCCCTAAGGACCAATGATAAAGCACACTAAAATGTCTATCACTAGCAAAGACGCACCCAAGATTATCTCCCGGAGGAACCATTTCATTCAACGATGAGGATACCGAGGGCATCGTGCAAACTCACAATGATGCGCTAGTAATATCTGTACTTATCAATAAATCTCGAGTTAAACGTGTGTTGATTGGTCCAGGTAACTCGGACAACATCATCAGATCAAGGGTCTTAGAGCAATTGGGGTTACAGGACCAAATAGTGGCAACAATCCGGGTGTTGAATGGATTTAACATAGCATCCGAAACCACTAAAGAGGAGATAACCCTGCCGGTGAACAGATGATCCAAGAGACAAATTTCTACGTGATCGAAAGGGACATGAGGTATAATGCTTTATTTGGAAGGCCGTGGGTTCACTACATGAGGGTGGTTCCCTCGACCTTGCACCAAGCATTGAAATTCCCTATACCAGGAGGAGTCAAGACGGTTTATGGAGAATAGACGACCATAAAGGAGATATTCACAGTCGACAAGGTAATCCCGATGATCGCGGTTGTGACATCTAGGAATGCGGAGCCGGCCAAAAAGGAAAAAATTAAATAGAAATCATTGATGCCAGTCTCGGCCAAGATGGAGTAATGAGGAATAGACAATGGGGATAATTACAGAGTCCCGAAATCGTTCATAGCTCCTGATGACATTGACACCACCAAATCGACAGTCGAAGAGTTGGAGCAAGTCATATTAATCAAACACCTACCGGATCGAAAGGGATCCCACCGGGGGTAACCACTCATAAGATGAGTTTGGACCCGAAGTTCCATCCGGTTAAGCATAAGAGGAGGCTGTAGTCCGAGATCAATAATGCATTCATCAAGGACGAGGTATCCAGCTCCTTAAAATAGGGTCCATCTGGGAAGTTAAATACCCGAACTAGTTAGCTAACTTAGTAGTAGTGTCCAAAAAAGGGAATAAGATAAGAATGTGCTTAGATTACAAACACCTAAGCAAAGTGTGCCCTAAGGATCCTTCCCTTTGCCTAACATCGATCGGATGATCGACG
Source organism: Nicotiana paniculata (assembly GCA_005239505.1). Lineage (NCBI taxonomy): Eukaryota > Viridiplantae > Streptophyta > Magnoliopsida > Solanales > Solanaceae > Nicotiana > Nicotiana paniculata. Next base: position 80,325 of record ML321908.1, on the reverse strand, counting down.
CGACGACCTGACATGAGATACTCAGCTTTCTCGATGCCTATTCTGGGTACAACCAAATTCGGATGTACCCGGACGATCAAGAAAAGACTTCTTTAATCACTAAATTTGGCACCTACCGTTATAATGTAATGCCATTTAGATTAAAGAATGCTGGTGCTACCTATCAACGCCTAGTAAATCGTATATTCGAAGAACAGGTAGGAAAATCAATGGAAATTTATATTGACGATATGTTGGTCAAGTCCTTGCAAGCAGAGGACCATTTGAAACATTTGTAGGAGACCTTCAACATACTGAAGAATTACAATATAAAGCTGAACCCAAAGAAGTGCGCATTCAGGGTCGGATCCGAAAAATTCCTCTGGTTCATGGTATCCGAGCGAGGGATCAAGATCAACCCTGACAAAATCAAGGTCATAGAGGACATCACTGTGGTTGACAATGTCAAGGCCGTTCAAAGACTGACCGGGCATATAGCCACCTGGGCCGATTTATCCCGAGGTCCTCAAACAAAAGCCATCGATCTTTCTCACTGTTAAAGAAGAATAATAACTTTTCCTGGACCCCAGAATGCCAGCAAGCTTTGAAAGAACTCAAACGGTACCTATCGAGCCCTCCCCTACTGCACACTTCGAAGGTAGACGAACAATTGTAACTCTACTTGGAGGTTTCCGAGGTGGCAGAAGTGGAGTCTTAGTCCGAGAGGAAGAAGGTACGTAATTTTCTATTTACTATGTCAGTAGAACTATAGGCGAAGATGAATCAAGGTATCCCCTCCAGGAAGCTAAATTCGTACTTCCAGTGCCACCCCATATGTGGCGTGACCTCTTACCCACTACGGAACATCATGCACAAGACCGAGATCTCGGGTCAGTTGGCTAAATAGGACGTGGAAATTAGCGGGTATGATATCGAGTATCAACCCCGAACTGCCATAAAATCACAGATTTTGGCAGACTTCGTGGCCGACTGATCTCGTCCAATTCACACCTCAAATCAAGGATATGAAACAGTCGATTGCAATAATAGTAATCCAATAAAGAGTGAGGATCAAATCCATAGGGAGATATATATGGGAGTTAGGAGTATATATTATAGTACGTGAGTTTGAACTATCTTAATTTACACTTCCACAAATTTGGTTTTGTTTCTATGTATATTTTAAATTAAGATTGCAAAGTTAAGAAATAAAACTAAGAAATTATTTTTGTTGTTTTTCAAGTTTGTAAAAAGCCTAGGGCTATGACCATCACCTAGGCGTTTGCCTAATGGGATATAAACCTTAATGCTCGTTTTGTTGATCGAGGTGTATTATAGATATCAACTCTTAATTACCCACACAATACCTCTCAGTCAGGATTTTACCCAATTTGGCTTTCTCATATCCAAATGAGTATTTCACAAAATGGTTGATAAAAACTCAAGTCGGGTTATTACTATCTCTAGGTTGAACCTTTAATTGAGTTGATCAATCTCTCGATTGATCCAATTCTTTGTTAGCCAAGTTATCCTAGACTAAGTGTCTCTTTCTCAAGTAGAGACTAAGTCAAATAGGCATGGACTAATGTTCGCAACCATTAATTCCACAAATTAAAACATGAACAAGGCTAAATAATAAACACCCAATCATAAACAAACACTAAATTAGATACCCATAAGTTTTACACACTAAGGTTGGGTCACAACCCTAGTAAAAATCTTGCTACGCATGCTTGAAATTGATGAAATAGAAGAAAAAAGCTAATTAAACTCATATTGTAAAATCAAAATGATAAAATCTATGAAAATATCTCAAAATATAGAAAACTACTAAAAGAAGAAAAGAAAAATGGTTACAGGAGTTGCTGATGTCAAAAGTTTACCTAATTTTGTGAAAATCGTCTATTTATACATGGCTGGAAACTTCGGATAAAAATGCCCTTCGGGAGGTTCTGCGGTCGCACAATTCCATGTGCGGTCCGCAGAAGTCTTCATCTTGCAGGAGCTAGGGTTCTGCAGCCGCGAGGTAATGTTTCTGCGGTTCGCAGATTTATCACTGCGGCTGCAATCTGGTCTTCTGCGGTTCACATCATTAATTCTACGGCCGTAAGGCACTTCTTCTGCGGCCGGACAATTCTTGTGCAGTCTGCAATCTTGAGGGACTTGGACTTTGGAAAATTGCACACCATCTGAAGTTGATCTCCATTTCTTCAGTTGCAGTCGCACAATTCCGGGGCGGTTCGCAGTTTGGTAGGAACACTATTGGGAGTTTCTTCATTGTTTGCGGCCGCAAAACTAATTTTGCGGTCCCCACTTTGAAAGCTCTTGTGCCTTTTGTTGACTTGTGTTTTGATCACTCCTTTTTGAGTCAGACCTCATCTCAGGAGTCCAACTTCCAACATTCTTGTAATTTTGCACATTTCATTAGCTTTGGGAGCACAAATAAACGCTTTTAGACTAAAACAAAAGCTCAAAGACGCTAATAAGTAGTCAAAATCCCCATTTATCACTGACTTTACGCCGACCTTAATACCCAAATTCGAAAGGGAATTACTATTAACCTCGAGGACAAGTTCAGGAATCTGGACCCTTTTCACGGACAGTGCCTCGAACGCGAAGGTCTCGGGGCTCGGCACCGTATTAAACCGCCTACGAAAATGTAATTAGGCAATCTATTAGAACTGTGAAATTGACTAACAATAAGGCCGTGTATGAGGCGATGATTGCAGGTCTAGAATTGGCTAAAAGTATGGGTGTTCATGGTACGGTTTAGATCGGTTTTCCCTAAAAAGAAACCAAATCAAGTGAGTCGGTTCTTAGAACCAAACCAAACCAAACCAAACCAATTAAGTCAGTTTTTTATCAATTCGATTTTTGTCAGTTTTTTCGGTTATTTATCGATTTTGTTCCTTAAATATGAGACATACAGTACCAAACACATATTCCAGAGACTCATTTTCAATGTACACTATCAAATCAATTGTTATTTGAGAAATCTCATTAACCAAGATATATTGATGATAATTGAATCAAATAATGTTGGATAATTTAAGTACTCAGTTAAAAGTCAATTATTTTTAACGTAAAATAAATTCTTGTACTTAGAAAAAGAAAACTACTGTATCAAACTAGAATATAAAGACAAAGAATTAGATTATTATAATAGCAAAAAACTAGAATAAAAATACAAACGACTAATATGTACCATAAAATTTTAGAAACTTTATATAAAAATATAGGAAAAATACATAGTTTACCCATCAACCTTGCAGCGAAATCCCTGTTACACACCTCTCTTTCACGGAAAACCTTTTACACACTCAACCTTGTAAAAGTGTGTCTAAGACACACCACTTTTGTGCTTGACCAGTTTTTCAAATAACATGAAAGTTACACCCTAATAGGTTCATGACACGTGTTATTGACTTTATAAAGGAAAAAAATATTAGAAATTAAAATTAAAACTCATCTTCTTCATCTTTCCATTTTCTATATTAAGCACCATTGTGATACCACTATGGTTGTTTGTGATAAAGTCTCCAACAACACCAAAATTCAACCACACTATCTAAACAACTAGTTGAAAATAATCGAGCAACAAATTGAGTTCCATAACCCAATAATCAACAAGGCCCAATTAATTTTTCAAGATTTTTTCGAAACTCCAACAATGGTGGATTCTATATTTTTCATCAAACCTTCCATAATACTGTTAAAGCTTTTAAATCTATCACAAATAAATAGTTTTCACAATATTTGGACAATAAACCAACAAAATCCACTAATTAGATCTAAAATTGATATGTTCTTTCAAAAATTCGATTTGGGAAAGAAGGGGTGGGGGAGGATGGTTAGGAAGAAGATCAGGGGGAGGGGGAGGGGTTCCTGTGGGGAGGGGAGACAAAAAATGGGATTTTTTACGGGCTTCACGCCCTCTTTTTGTGTGTAAACACGCAAGTGCTATCTGGTCAAAAGTAGTGTGTCTTAGACACACTTTTGAAAGGTTGATTGTGTAAAAGGTTACCCGTGAAAACGAGGTGTAACTGGGATTCCGCTGCAAGGTTGATGGGTAAACTATATATTTTGCCTAAAAATATACATATATATAGGTGTAATAATAAATTTAAATAGCTACTTCTGTAGTCGGTTTGGTTCATTTTTTCCGGTTATTTTTTAATTAAAACCAAAACCAAACCAAATTTGATCGGTTTTTAAAATTTGAAAAAACCAAAAAATCTAAAAAGTATCGGGGTTTTTGGTTGGTTTGTTTTGGTTTTCGATTTGGTTCAGTTTTTTAGGGTTTTAGGAACACCCCTAGCTAAAAATTAAAGGAGCCTAGGCAATCGAAGCTAAGTGCGACTCCCTCCTTGTGGTAAATCAAGTTAACGGGACGTTTGAAGTAAAAGAAGAACGGATATAAAGGTACTTGGACAAGTTACAGGTAACCCTTCATCAATTAGGGGAATGGACCCTGCAACATGTACCCCGAGATCATAACAGTGAGGCCGATGCAGTTGCTAACTTGGGATCGTCGGTTGATTTTGATGAATTAAGTTCGGGAACAGTAGTACAACTAATGAACTCGGTGATAGAAGAAGGTCACGCCAAAGTAAACTCAACGAGTTTAACTTGGGATTGGAGGAACAAATACATAGACTACTTGAAGACCAAAAAATTGCCTTCGGATCCAAAGAATCGAGATCCATGCGCACCAAGGCTGCCAAATTTATCTTGGTCGAAGGGGCATTGTTCAGGAGGACCGGGAGAGACCGAATATGCCATGAGAGAATTTCACGACGGCACTTGCGGGAACTATTCAGGGGCAGAATCTTTGATTCGAAAACTAATTACAGTCGGCTATTACTGGAACGAAATGGAGGAAGATGTGAAGGAATTCACACGGAAATGCAACGACTGCCAAAGACACGCTCCGATGATCCATCAACCGGGAGAAATGCTCCACTCGGTCTTGTCCTCGTGGCCATTTATAAAGTGGGGAATGGACATTGTCTGTCCCCTGCCATGGGCACCCGGTAAAGCTTAATTCATACTATTCATGATCGATTATTTTTCCAAATGGGTTGAGGCTCAAGAATTTGAAAAGGTCCAGGAGAAAGAAGTCATTGACTTCATATGGGACCACATAATATGTCGATTTGGGATACCAGACGAGATCATTTGCGACAACGAAAAAACAAGTCACCGGAATCAAGGTGAGTAAGTTTTTCGAAGATCACAAGATCAAGAAGATACTGCCAATGCCTTATCACCCTAGTGGGAACAGGCAAGCAAAATCAACGAACAAGAATATACTTCAAAACCTGAAAAATAGGTTGATCAGTGCGAAAGGGAAATGGAAGGAGATCCTTCCCGAAGTCCTGTGGGAATATCGTACGACTTCAAAATCAAGCACCGGGGCCACCCCTTTTTCCTTGGTCTACGGAACCAAAGCCTTAATACCAGTCAAGGTGGGAGAACCGAGCATCAGGTTCCAGTATGTGATCGAAGAGCCAAACGGCGAGGCCATGATCACGAGCTTGGATATATTATATGAAAGGAGGGAGGTCGCCATGGTCCAGTTGGCCGCCCAGAAGTAGCGAATATAAAGGTATTACAATCGAAGAGCCAACCTACTATACTTTCAAGTCACATAATTGGTGTTGAGCAAAGTAACACTACACACCAGGAACCCGAACGAAGGGAAGCTGGGCCCCAAATGGGAAGGACCGTATCGAGTTTTTAGAATTACCAGTAAAGGATCTTATAAACTTGAAGCGGGAAACAACGTACAACTACCGAACAACTGGAATATGAAACACTTAAAGAGGTACTGCTGCTAAGGTATGGACTCAATTACTTTTTAATCGTGTTATAAATCGGACTAACGTATGCAGGTAATCGGTCAAGGACATATGTGGCTATTAGGTCTAAAAGCACGTGTTGCACTCTTTTTCTCTTGATCGGTTTTGTCCCGAAGTGGGTTTTTTGGCAAGGTTTTTAATGAGGCAACAGTAAAATGTGATATCTTAGATTTTGAAGACCAGTTTCAAAATGGAATCAATGATCGTTTGCTTTAGGTCAACAGTATCTGAGATCTCACGAGTTCGACCTCGATTACTGGGGGCCACTACCCTCGGATTAAGATCTTTAGCATGGGAAAGGGAAAATTTTACGTGCTAAAAGCTAAGGCTTGGTGGTTAGGATTCATTGTAAGGTCCAAACAGTCGTATAAACCGTGCCCACATAGTCCAGTCTAGCCATGGCATAAGTTTTTATGCGCCTTCGATCGTGTACCATGCATAATAAGCAATGAAGGAAATTTTTACTTCCCTTACACTTTTGTTACTGCCCATTTTGCTTCTTCGATCATGGATCCTAAAGCCCACGGGCTATCCCTACTCGGGGATTGTCAAGCCCACATGCTATCCCTACTCGAGGACTGTCAAGCCCACGGGCTATCCCTACTCAGGGACTCTCGCCCGATGAAAACTCGAACGACCAGGGCTACCGAATCCCAGAGGCACCAAATCCATTAGGTGGTGCCCAAATATAAAAGGCTAAGGCTTCCCTAAAAATGGCTTGGAGACGTCCGAAGTCCATAACCAGAAAGTAAGGCCCTTACAAAAATTTGAAACCAACTAAAAGTTTACCCTCGGTAAAGCATCGTCTAAAAACAGGTAAGCATCTTAATAATCTTCGATCTCACTGAGGGTTCGAAGACACAAGCAAACCAAAGTTGCATAGAAGTCAGGCTCTATTTGAACCTCCAAAAAACGGATGCTCCAGAACTACATCTAATTCTATGCTAAGGCATCAAAAACAATACGCAAATAGAAATTGCAAGAAGATGCTGGAAAAGTAAAGACATGTTATTGCCAGAAAGATAAAAATTTTATATATTCCAAAATATATTTACAAAGGCCCGATAGAATGGCCTAAAAATAAACAAATATAATATATACATAAGGAAAAACTAGAAAAATACAAAGGTATCTATGCCTGGTCTTAACCGGGGCCCGACTCGTCGCTAGAACCGTCGGAGCCCTCAGAGCCCTCCAAACCCTTGGAGACTTCAGGTACAAACATGGCGAACAATGAGCTCAAAAATTTGCCTTTGGGGTAATTGGACGGCGAGGAGGAGCAAGTAGATGAGGTACCTCAAGTGCCACAACAAAGAGGCCGGGGTCCACAAGACAATGTGCTTGTTTCACCCCCACCTCCACCACATCCACTACAAGTAGCTCCACACCGGATATTTTCCAACAAAGGTTATGCTAGTGCAATAGTACCTCCCCGTATTAGGGCGGGAAAATTTCAAATCACCAATTGTGATGCTCACTTTGCTTGAGCAACGAAGTTTTTTTATCGGTGCTTCAACTCAAAATGCTTTCAAACATTTGAAAGGCTTTGTAGATACATGTTAGGGGAGCTGTTTCCGAGGATGCATTGAGGCTAAGGCTTTTTCCCTTCTCTCTATGAGGGAGAAAGATTTAGATTGGTTGGAACAATTGCTGAACCATTCAATTCACACTTGGGATGAGTTGGAAGAAAAGTTCATTGCTAAGTTTTTCTCTCCTGAGCACATGGCTACACTTCGAGATGATATCTTGGCATTCAAGCAAGAGTCGAATGAACCACTACACAAAATATGGGAGCACTACAGAATAATGGTTTAGGAATTTCCCATCAACAATATGACGGAAAACATGGTTCAACAAACCTTTTATCGTGGGATTAACACAACCAACCAATGTGTAGTGAATTAACTAGCCGGTGGGAACTTTATGACTATACCTTAAGCGGAGGTGTGTGAAATCTTGGATGAGATGGCGAAAACGTCGTCATCTTGGCAATCTCGGGCCAATGTTCCACAAGGTGATCCGAATATGACCCACTTTCACAAAGAATTTCAAGACCACAGGCAAGCCATTGCCGAATTGACCACTACCATGACTCAACTAGCAAAAGTCTAACTAAATTAAGTGCAAGCTCCTAAGCAAGTTAATGCTCTGGAGGGAGTGAATGTGTTGGTGAACATGATGAGGACCAAGGGTCCACAAGTGCAAACCCGAGTGGAGAACTATGTGCAAGATGACGCTTGTTTTGAGCAAGATGATTCTTATAATGAGTAAAAGGATGAAGTGCAATGCGTGAACAATTTTTAAGGGCAACGAAACAACTTCCAATGCCCAAACCAACAACAATGGCGACCACAAAACAATCATGGCAATTGGAATTCTAACGGTCAAGGGAATTGACATAACAACAACAATCAAGGAAATTGGAGTGGAAACAACAAAGGAAATTGGGAAGGCAACAATCATGATGGTTGGGTTAATAATCAAGGAAACCAAGGGTTGGGTTTTCAAAGACCCCCAATGTATCAACAACCGAGTAACCCACATCCTTATCTTCCCCATGGTTCAAGTTCTTCAAAAAATGAGATGTGATGTATTTAGAATATGTTCAAGAAAATGATGGAAAATAATGCTGATTCAGATGCCCAACTTGCCTCACACAACACAACAATCCGCAACCTAGAAGCTCAAATGGTGAAAATCTCTCAAGCTCTAAATTATCGTCCTAATGATGCACTACCAAGTGACATGGTAGTAAACCCAAAGGGTGGTAACAATACGTGGTATGCTATGGCGGTTATCACAAGAAGTAAAAAAGGGGGGAATGCACCCACCTCAAGTGGAAGGTGACTTATTGATGGTGATCAAGTAATGCAAGAAGAAAAGATACCGAAAAATATTGTTCAACAAAATGAGGAAGTTCGGATTGATATTTATGATAATGTGGAAGATACTCAAGAGGAGGTCAACCCGTCTAGGGAACACATTATTGACATACCGGGGCCGGTAGTGCAAAAGGCTAAGGCACCATTGCCTAAGACTCCACCTCCATACCCTAAAAGACTTGCCAAGAAAAATGGTGAGAATCAATTCAAGAAGTTCATTCAACTGATGAAGAGTCTTTAAATCAATGTTCCATTGGTCGAAGCTTTGGAACAAATGCCCGGTTATGCAAAGTTTATGAACGATCTTATGACAAAGAAGCGGTCAATAAATTTTGAGACCATCAAATTCACTCATCAAGTGAGTGCAATTTTTTATTCAATGTCTCCTAAGTTGGATGATCCCAGTGCTTTCACGATTTCTTGTACAAATGGAAGCGCTGAGTTTGCTAAAGCTCTTTGTGATATAAGGGTAAGTATATATTTTATGCCCTATTCGGTTTTCAAGACTTTGGGGATTGGGCAACCAGGACCCACATCTATGAGATTGCAAAGGGCCGATCATACCATGAAAAAGCCGTTGGGTGTGATTGAAGATGTTTTGGTTGGGTTGATAAATTCATTATTTCGGAGGATTTTGTCATTCTAGATTGTGAAGTTTATTATGAGGTGCCAATTATTCTTGGAAGAACTTTCCTTGATACGGGGAAGGCTCTTTTTGATGTTGAAGCCGGAGAACTCACTTTCCGGGTTGGTGATGAAAAAGTGGTATTCCATGTGTGTAAGTCCATGCGGCAACCAAATAGCAATGAGGTGTTTTTTTTGTGGATTTGGTGACCGATGTAATTGTTGATGATACAAGTGCTACAATCAATGTTGGTGATATTTTGAAGGTCGTCTTGCTCAGCTTTGATGATGACCAGATGGATGACTTCATGGAACGGATGAATTCTTTGCAAGAAATAGGGTCGTACAACAATGCACCTCGAAAATTATCCTTGGATCTTGAAAATAGGAATACTCTTCGTACAAAGCCTTCTATTGAAGAGCCACCTACCTTGGATTTGAAGCCATTGCCTCCACATCTTCGATATGAATTTCTTGGCGCTTGTTCTGCTTTACTGGTTATTCTTTCCTCTTGTTTGATTAACGTGCTGGTAATTCCACATTGACGGTGATATTAAAGAGGAAGAAGGCTATAGGGTGGACCTTGGTGGATATTCGGGGTATAAGCCCCTTTGTTTGCATGCATACGATCAAGTTGGAGGATGTCGCTAAACCATCTATTTAACATCAAAGAAGACTCAATGAATCTATTCAAGAAGTTATCAAGAAGGAGATTATCAAGTGGTTGGATACCGGAGTTGTCTACTCATAGACTTCTGCGATTCAATGTGTCCCAAAGAAGGGGGGGATGATGGTGGTCACCAATGAAAACAATGAATTGATTCCAACAAGAATGATGACCGTTTGGAAGGTGTGTATGGATTATCGCAAGCTCAACAAAGTAACAAGGAAGGATCACTTTCCACTTCTTTTCTTAGATCAAATGCTCGATAGATTGGCTGGCCGTGATTTTTATTGCTTTCTTGATGGGTACTCGGGCTACTACCTGTGACCAACTAATTTTTGACCTCACCCGAATTCGATATTATTTTGGTGTAAATATTTCTTTTAGGTCTAATGCTGATATTTTAAACTTTTATCTTACTCTAAATAGGTTTTATTTGGATTTTTTTAATTTAAATTAAAAACTACAAAAAAATTCACATTTTTAGAGTATAAATTTTACTTCAATTTATAACAGAGAAGAGAATTTACAAAAAAAATAAATATTTGGTTTCTTTTATTTCAAATTGTAATAAGTAAATTATGGTATCTTTTCTTAGTATTATTTAAAGTACATGTAAATATTTAGTTTTCCTATATTGTAAGAAATGTTGGTTATTGTTCTTATCTTAATAATTTAATTATCTTTTAAAATAAAAGACAAAAAAAAGAAGAAGAAGATTCAAAATGAAGTAATATCACGTTATAGTGATAAAAGTTTGTTATCAAACTTTGTTTAAAAATCTGATTTTTACTTTAAAAAAAACCGTAATCCCTATTTTCTCCCATATCCCTCATGTATCCACCCCTCACTTCCCACTTCTCTCACTCTTCTTAGCACTTACTCACATAAATTATACAACACACACATCTATATATTTTGGATTTCACAAATGAAAAAAGGGAGGAGTTTTCTGCACAAAAATGGGAGTGGGCGAAACAGAGACGGAAAAATACAGAGAGGGGATGAATGGACAATGAGAGACAACACTTTAGAACGGAGGATTTCTATTTGGTTGAGAGATCTGAGTTTTAAAAAATTTGGTAGTCGAGTTCCTATTCGAGGGCGTAGGTTCGTTGGTTCCGTCGGATGTTCGCGGTTTCTGTCGCTGATTTGGAGTATTTTTAGTCGAGTTAGTGGCATCAGATTCATTTGTAATTGTTGGATTTTTCTTTTGTTTAATAAAGAAGACTCGCACTAGAAGTTCCTACTCTTATCCTTCTTTTATTTCAAGTTTAACTTCATGTGTTGTTATGTGATATTAAGCGTGATATTGGGCCATTGTCTTCTAATTCTTCTGGTTAAAGTTCTTGATGAAGTCTTAGAAATTTGGAAAATTATACTGTAACGACCCAACCGGTCATTTTGATATCTAACGCGTTGTTTGGCGGTTCGAGGCCATGATCAACTTCATTTCACGTATTATAACTTGTAGGCGTGGTCAGAATTGAATTTCGGGAACTTCGAAGTCGAATTGGAAAGAAAATTCTCATTTCGAAAGCCTTAAGTTGGAAGAATTGACTAAGATTAGATTTTTGAGTAAACGACCTCAGAATCAGGATTTGAAGGTTCCAACAGGTTCGTATGATGATTTCGGACTTGGGCGTATGTTTGGATCGGGTTTTTGGATGACCTGGGAGCTTTTCGGCGCATATTGTGGAAGTTAGTATTTTAGAAGAATTTCCTAAGTCTGGATTGAAGTGCATTTCAGTGATATTGATGTCGGTTTGGGATTCCGAGTCTGGGAATAGCTCCATATGGTGATTATGGTGTTGAGAGCGCGATCGAAAGGAAATTCGGAAGTCCGTAGGTCAATTTGGAGTCATTTGGCTAAAGTTTGAAGTTTTTTTAAGAAGTCCGACTGGAAGTGGAAATTTTGATATCAGGGTCGGATTCGGATTTCAGAAGTTGTGGTAGATCCGTAATGTTGAATGTGACTTGTGTGCAAAATTTGGGGTCAATCGGATGTGATTTGATAGGTTTCGGCATCAAACGTAGAAGTTGGAAATTCCAAGTTTATAAAGATTCAATTGAGTTGCGATCCATGGTTTCGATGTTATTTGAGGCCTCGAGCAGGTCCGCATTATGTTTTGGAACTGGTTGATGTGATTGGACGGGGTCCCGGGGTCCCCGGTGGCCCCGGGTGGATTCCGGGTGGTTATCAGATCGAATTTGGAAGTTTGAGAAAGGCTAAGGCTGCTGGTGTCTGGTGTAACCGCACCTGCGAGGTTTTGGCCGCAGGTGCGGAGCCGCAGAAGCGGCCTTGGTGTCGAAGAAGCGGAAAAGGACTGGCTTGGCTGGGGGCACAGGTGCGAGGTTGTGTCCGCAGATGCGAAAAAGGAGGCTCAGGTGCGGATCCGTGCCGGGCAAGGGGAGTGCGTAGGTGCGAGGTTTGGGCCGCACCTGCGAGGCCGCAGGTGCCGCGTTTTGACCGCGGGTGCGGAGGTCGAGTCTGGGCAGTGTGTTATTTTAAAAGCGGGATTGGCCACTTTCTTTCATTTTCTCTTGGCTTGGGCGATTATTGAAGGGTTTGAAGAGGGGGTTTCATCATATATAGCAAGGTAATCTATCCCCACCTACCTTGTATTAAATACATTGATTATGTATAGATATTTAACATGGAAATTTGTGGAAACTTGGGGTTTTGGTAGAAAACCTAGACAATTTATATTTTTGGATTTTGGCCATGAAATGGAGGGTGAATTATATATTTGAGTTAGTGAAGCTATGGGTAAAGTTTATCTTCGGAAAATTTTTGGAATTCGGGCATGTGGGCCCGAGGGAGATTCTATCAAATTTTCGTTCGGGGTTAGGAATTTTTATAAATCATCTTATAATGAGTAATCGGGTATATATTAATGGGTTTGAATAATTATTATCTAGTGTTGGAGCGTTGTGCATTGATTAGAGTCATCGGAAGGGCGTGGAATGTCGGTTATGGAACTTCGGAGCGAGGTAAGTCTCCTTTCTAACCTTGTAAGAGGGAATTGTCCCCATAGGTGAAATAATTAAATATGTGCTACTGTGTGTGGGGGTTACGTACATACGAGGTGACAGGAGTCCGTGCGTAGCTGCTATTATGCTTATGTCTGGGTAGTCTAGGCCCCAAAAGCATGTTTTATTTTCCATACTTGTAACCTTATTGATGAAATTAGAGTGTTTAAACCTTATCGAACTTGGTAAATGAATTTCTGGAAAAGATTTAAATACTATCTTCGTGACCATTAAAAAAGAATTTTTTCACTTCCTTGGGTGATTGTTTTCCTGAAAAGAAAAAAGGTGAATTACTGTTTGAATGTGTGTATTTATGAGTACCTGAGTCGCATGTATGATTCGCGAGCGGGATAACTCTATTATTCATATATGACCGCGTCACATGATCGATTCACGAGCGGGGTAACTCTATTATTTATATATGACCGCGTCGCATGATCGATTCACGAACGAGGTAATAGATGCATCTATGGTTCGAGGCTGTTCGACCCTTCGGCAGTGCACATTTTATTATTGTTGGTACGAGCCGTTCGACCCTCGGCATTACTTGTGCATGATATTTGCTGAGTACTTTCTATGATTTTTAACTGTTTACTGGCCTGGAATTATAAGTTGTCAACTGAAATGACAGAGATTAAATTTGTAATTTTGGAAGAAGTTGTTCCTTTCTGTCACTATTTGTTAATTGAATTATGACACCCATGCTTAGCGTCACCCTTGATTATATTAATTTGACCTCTAGTAAGTGTCGAAGTCGACCTCTCGTCACTACCTCTTTGAGGTTAGTCGGGATACTTACTGAGTACACGTTGTTTTCGTACTCATACTACACTTGCTGTGTATTTTTGTTGCACATATACATGTATATTTAGTGGCCCCCCTTGGCGTCGTGGAATGGTCGATATGGGGACTTGGGTGAGCTGCACCTCTCGAGACGACCCGCAGCCAGCAGAGTCTCCTCCAACGTATTGAGTTGTACTTTTTTTACCATCCCGTTTGTATTTTGGACGGTTATTATATTTCATTTGGTTTATCTTAGAAATTTCTCATGCACTTGTGACGCCCGATTCTGGGAGGTATTTGTTAATTGAGGTGTTAAAACCTTGTTATTTACTCAGTGAATTTTTATTGATTTTCATATAATGAAATGAAAAGCAACGATTTCAAATACTAACATAAGAGTTTTAATTATCTATTGAGTGTTGGCTTGCCTGTCAATGGTGTCTGGTGCCATCACGACCTTAGCAGATTTTGGGTCGTGACAACGTGGTATCAGAGCACTAGGTTCCCTTAGGTTTCACGAGTCATGAGCAAGTCTAGTAGAGTCTTGCGTATCGGTACAGAGACATTTGTACTTATCTTTGAGAGGCTTAGGTATACTTCCCTTCTTGATTCCTCATCGTGCGATTTGATTCCTTTGAGGCTTATGCCTACATCTCTTCCTACTCAATCTTATGCGTCGCGAAGCGCTTGCTATAAATCGGGAATTTGAGGAATTTTAATGGTACTACAGATATGGTGCGTGATGTTTTTCCATGCGTATTTGGTTGGGGCTATTGTCATTGCTCACCGGGAGGATATTATGTTGTTTCAGCTCAGTAGTTGTGTTTCTGAGAGCTTTGAGGCTATGCTCATGTTGTTATGATGCTTATGATTGGTTATCGCACGATATTGATATGATGATAGGATGCTTGCCCATATGTTGGGGAAATGAATGACTTGATAGGAGTTATACTCGGAGCGTGATTTCGAGATTTAAGTATTTTATTTTCGGCAGAGGAAAGACAGTTGAACTATAAATGATCAGGTTCGGGTGGATAGAGTAATGAGACTGGGTGTTTTCAAGTGAGGTGGAATTTCATCTGTGATGTCGTATCGTTGTCTTTGACCGAATAGAGTGTGTTAAGTTCGCCGGTGCTATGGTTTCTTCGATTGCATTGGATCGGAGTATGTGAGGTAGTATTGAAGAAGCGGCTGTCAAAGATCGTGGTGTGCGGTGGTTCACGATTGAATAAGTATTTCTAATGTAGGCGGCTCGAGGAAGATGATCTTCGGGGAGTTTTGAAGTTGTGGTGATCTGCTGGTTTAAGTGCTACAGAGAATTATATTTATTTGAGGCAACAACTGGGCAGCATGCGATGAGGAAGGACATGTGGGATGTGTCAGGAAATGGTTAAATTTCTAGAAGATCAGGTGTAAAAAGCGGAAGTCGAGCAGTTGCTTAAAGGAGTGAGTTTGACCAAAGTGGGAGAGTGGCAGCGTAGCATATGAGTTCTGTGGTAAGATAGTTGCACATATTGAGGGGAAGTTTGGAGCGATTTGAGAATTTTAGTGGACGGTGATTGGGTTCGCGAGCTTAAATTGAAATATTGGCTATTTCGGCGGAAGATTGGATACAACAGAGAGGAGTTGTTCGATATGAAGAAGGATGCACATAGTTGTGAATTAGAAGATATTGTTGCGCATTTAGTAGATGTCCATGAGGAGCGGATGGACTGGTAAAGTTGGTAAATGAGAACGGGTATAGGATGGAGTATTAATGTCGTAGAGATTGTGCAGTACAACTTCGTTGGAAGGTGTCGGTTGGTAATTTTCACATGTGGGTTATCTTCTGCGAGCAGGTCAGTGGTTGCGTGGTTGGCGGAGTTTTCGTGAGGGATTTTACTGAATATTCAGCAAGAGGTCGGATATGAGAATGTGGTTAATGACTCAGAGTGCTTGTGAAATGATAACGGAAGGATTTCAAGGAATTTGGCGAGTCGGTTATGCAGGATCATGCCAACAATGAAGGAAGATTCTTGGTGAATTCCAGACTTGTGTAATAGCGGCTTCAGGCTAAGTGGGAGAGTTCCACCGCCTACGATTGGGTTGCATGGGTATCTATTGGCGAAAATTCTGGTCATCGGCATATTAGTTGGTTATTATAGCTAAGGGAAGAAGACACGAGTAGTAATTGAGCATAGGATTTGATAAATGTGTGCAAAGGTCGGCCTTATGGAATCAGGTTTAGGCTTTGGAAAGATTCTGGATTTAGGCTTAGTACATAGGTAATTTGCAAGGGAAGTGATTCAGTCGGGTGCTTATTCAAGGCGAGTGTTCATGGGCCAGCAGAGCATCGGAGTTGATTATATTCAGGACCAAGCCAGAGGGGGTGACTCTCAACAACGGTCCTAGTAAATTCAAAGGTTAGAATGTGGTGTCTAAGGATTTCAAGCCCACAGTATAGTTAAAAATCGAGCTTTTGCAGCGAAATTATGGGAAAGAGAAAAATGGTTGGAGTGTTCTACGTTATCTTCGGCGTGCAGAGTAGCATTTGGGTTCATAGAAGGGAGAAATGACTTCGGGTTCATAGAAGGGTTATCTGAATGGGTATGTCAGTCGAAGATGTGAATGTGCATGCAATGAGAGTATGATACGGTTCATGGGTCTGGAGACAAAGTAGTCTCGTGGAATGGAATCACTCGAAGTGAGTGCGAATTGAGTTGCTATGTGTTGATTTGGAGTCATCATCATCCCTAAGGTGAGTGCAAATTGGATTAAGGTATAAGATGGGTCATGTTATATGAGCTTATGAAAGGTTTAATTGAATCTCACTGCGGTGTTGTGGCGGTGTTAGCGCATGGGCATTTTGTGTTATTGTTATCTTGATCTATGACTTGAGCAAAGTGGGGGAAGTCTGCTGTTGATAAGTTGATTGCGTGGCTAAGTGTCGTATCAGCTTCAGTTGGAAGTATACGGGTGAATCAGTTATGTCCTGCAGAAGTGGAGTTTGGGAATGACGCGAGTAATGGAAATTTGGAAAATGTAGATGGTTAGCCATGGTGGAATTTGCATATTGGTGAAAGTAATCAGCTCCTTCAGCGTGATTAGTTATGAATATGATTGGTGATGGTGCGTGCGAGTGCCCGATGACCACCGTAATTGATTTTATTTGGAGGCATCCAAGTACAATGGCCTGTTATATGTAGGTGGATCTCGGAAGGATTATGGTGGTATAGGCTATAACTTGAGGGTTTGCATGTTTTGTGATTATGAGAATTCACTCGTGTGATGTTATGGTTCTCGTGAAGCGAGTTAAGTAAAAGGTTTTTATATGATGAAGTGTTTTCCCTAATAGTGGTCCAGGAGTTATGGTGAAATTCTTGTGCTATCGCATACTGGCATGATAGGTGCAGTGAGTGGTACGAAATTTGAAAGTAAGGATCAAGGTTGCGGTTCGGTGTGGACCAGGATGTCACGAGCTCGGATAAGCAAGGAAAGGGATTTCGATGTTTAGAGTAAGCTGTTATTGTCTTCAGCATCACCTGAGATCAGTGGTTGTGTAAGAGGCTTTGCGTTCTGGTTGCAGATTTCTTGGTAGGCTTTACAATATTTGTGTGGCCGGTGGTATGGAGGTGCAGACTTGTTATCTAGTGCATGAGGTTGTGGAAGTGTATTCCACGTGAGGACTTTATAAGGGTGGCATGTGGTCACTTAATTGATTGAAGATCCAGACCAAGTATAAAGAAATAATATTGTTTATTTGAGAGTTTATGCCGGGAGGGCGCTCGGTTTATTTGGTTGCGGATGTAGGGGTTTTGCTCCGGCTATGATGGTTGTTCTTGCATTTTATGAGAAAAAGTGGGTTATTATGGACCCTGGTAAGGCTATTAGCCTAGTTCGGTGCTAGCGGAATCGACTTGAAGGTTGTGAATGGATTTAAATATGATTATGGGCTCCATGTGAGTCAGAGGTATTCGTTTCAGTATGGCGCTTCTCTCGGAGGGATATTAGAACATCAGATGTTGTTCCATCTTCGTTCATTTCAGGTAATATTCCGTTGTGCTGTGTGAGTTGTGAAGACGACTTGATAATTTCTTATGTGTTGAGGTTCCGCGTAGTAATGATGTTATGTGAGCAGGATAGCTCTCGAGATTCAGAGTATATATATCGCACCTCAATTGTGCTTGAGTTTTGTAGCTTATGCCTCTATCAGTTTCCCTAGGATGGTATTATGCACTTTGCTTGTGAGCGATATTCGATATTTTGTGTTAATGAGCAATTTAGCTCGGTGTGTATCTCCTTACGTGAATTTTATGTGTGGATCGGGTGGCACGTCGCCACGGTTATGTTATTTGGATCAGGTGGCACGCTGCCAAAGTTATGTTATTTGGATCGGGTTGCGTGTCGCAACAGTGTGATGTTGAGTACGGTTCCCTATATCTATTTTCTTGTGTTTTGCTTTCTATTTTCTGATGAAAGTTCATAATAGTTGCGTGAGTTGAGTAGTACTTTCTTGAGTCATTTATTTATGTATCGCATTCGAATTGTGGCCTATTGGCGCATTGTGGCATCATGTGAGACTGTTGGTCATGTCTGGGGTGATTTGTTGCCTGAGCAGTTTGTCACACCTCCTTTTTCCACCCCTGGATTAATGAAGGGTAATAAAGGAGTTTTTTCACTTTAAGTGACATTATTCAGATTTGGGATTTATTTTAGTTTTCTGAGTCGCCCCCGGATTTTTGATGATGTTCCGGGACATCGTTTATTGAAATCCCAAACCAAGGAATTTTAGACTCTGTTTTAAGTTGTCTGCGAACCAGAAATCCGAGTAAGGAATTCTGTTAACCCGGGAGAAGGTGTTAGGCATTCTCGAGTTCTGTGGTTCTAGCACGGTTGCTTAACTATTAATATTTAGCCTAAATTATCTGATTATTTACATATTTTATCCCATTTAACTTTTAACCGCTTTTAGTATTTATGGATTTATCTTGAAACAAGTCACGATGGCGTGCACTTGTTTATTTTTGGACACATTGTAACTGCATCACCTGCAATTACAATATATGATTTTTATTATTGTTTTGAGTTAGAGTCGGGGACATGAGTTTTCACACCCGAGTGTAGATTATATAGTCAAGACTGTGGTCGTGACGGTTTCAAAATGCCTATTTGAGGCGATATTCAATTATTTTCAATGTTTTCCATCTAAAGAGGTGTTTTTAGTTTTACGGGATATGTTATAGAAACCAATTCGGATATTTATGAATTTATCTTAGAACAAGTCACGATGGCGTGCATTTGTCATTTTTGAACACATCGCAACCACGTCACATGAAATGCACCCGTGATTGCTACGTGTGATTTTATTAATGTTTGAAATAAGAGTTGGGGGCACGAGTTGCTACACCCGAGTGTAGGTTATGGTTGTTTGGAATAATACTTGATTATTTACTAAATTTGAAGGGTATTTTCAATCTAAAGGATATGTAGGAGATTGTTTAAGCCTAAATTCACTTAGTCTAAAGGACAAGATGTTTGGGCTATGGCCATTTTTAGCCCAAGTTATTTACCCCTTTGGCCAATTCTAGTGTTGGCTATTTACGAAAGAAGAAGTTTATATAATTCAGCTAACACTACTAAATTAAGGAAATCAAAGATACAAACAGAAATATGGCTTCACGATTTTTAAACAACAATCAAAGCAAATTTGAACAGTTATTGTCATATTCAGTCATTAACAGATGTTGTTTAGGAAAAACCTGTATTCATGTGTTTCACAATTCATTCGGTTCAAAACATGTAATTCAAGATAAACCACGGGGTTTCAAAACAAATGGGTTTTCATAGTAAAATTTGGAGTTCTTCGGACAGGTTATTCTTAAGAAAAAACATACGAGGTTTAAAAGTATTTTTCTTTTGAATTTCGATTGAGGCCTAATAATCAGATGCCTAATGGTACTGTATTCACCTTAATATATATATATATATATATATATATATATATATATATATATATATATATATATATATAGCTTTTAGAGCTTTGGGATTTTGTTCCCCTTAGGCCCAATAGCCTGGGATGTTAAGCTTGGGTAGAGCCTTAATGGGCTGTTTTACCAAGATGGCCCAATTTCAAGGGAAATTTCATAAAAAAGAAAAAAAAAAGCAAAAAATAAAACTGAAATATTAATTTAGAGTGTCCACAGTCCATAATTACAAAATACAAAATGTACAATATTACATTTTCATTTTTACTATGAAATATAATTTTCTAAGAATGAAGTAATAAATAACGAAAATAAAGACAAGCTGTTGCTCCTGTGCAAGCACTTCGCAATTTGGAAAGCCTGCATTTTCATCACTGATTTTTAAAACTGAATAACATGAGCCTATGCACATTTTAAGGGATCAATCTGACCACTATAGGCCAGATTCGATTCCTTTAGTATTGTTTCAACCATGGTATTTGAATATAATATACATGGCATGGGCTATCAATACCAATATTTAAGCACTTTTACAGGGTGAATCTGAACATTGGAGGTCAGATTCATTCCTTTTAGTGCTGTTTTTAAGTAATTCTACTGTGACTCTAATTACATGGATGCATGGCTAATCACAGAATCACACAAAAGAATGAAACTTAAAATGAGGCAGGTTCATAATAGATTTCAGGAATCGGAAACTAAACAAAACATTCTTAGCTTGTTAATACAATACCCAAATTTTCAACACAAACAAGAGAACATTCAAACATATCTGTTATGACCCAAAAGGTCATCTTGTGTAATTTAGCAGAAACTGTGTTTCGAGGCCCCGAAAGCCTTCGAAAATCTCACCTCGATATGCGTGAATAGCCCGGGCGTGTAACCGAGAAGCTTTTATTTGAAAACTTGATGAATTGATTTCATAATGATTAATTGATTAAAGTAGTTGACTTTGGTCAACAGTTTTGGTAAACGGACCTGGACCAGTGATTTGACGGTCCCGAAGGGTCCGTAGAAAAATATGGGACTTAGGCCTATGCGCGGAATCGAATTTCGAGGTCCCAATCCCGAGAAATAAATTTTTTAAGAAAGTTATTTTCTGAAAATAATAAAGACTTTTGAAAATTATAATTAATGTGAAAACCGAGTTTCCGGGCCCGTATTATGGTTCCGGAGCCCGGAACAGGTTGAATATATGTTATGTGAGCTATCTGTGAAATTTGGTGTAAAACGGACTTGAAATGTTGAGTTTCGGATCAAAATCGAAATAATTAAGCCTTATGAAGTTTTGAGAAAATTCTAGGATATTTGAGGTTTAATTCCTTGTTTTTG
This sequence comes from Nicotiana paniculata, assembly GCA_005239505.1. Taxonomy (NCBI): domain Eukaryota; kingdom Viridiplantae; phylum Streptophyta; class Magnoliopsida; order Solanales; family Solanaceae; genus Nicotiana; species Nicotiana paniculata. The sequence goes on along the minus strand of ML321908.1, from coordinate 59,201 downwards.
AGGATATTTTGGTGATTTAAATGCTTGAATAAGTCCGTAGGATGATTTGGGAGTCGTGTGTGTTTTTGGTTTGGAGACCCGAGGGCTCGGGTGAGTTTCGGGTAGTTAACGGGGTGTATAAAGTAGAAAAATCTGGTGTTTTTGATGTTCTGCTGGTGTCTGGTGTAACACCCTTCGCGAACACGACCAAGGGCCCGCGAACGCGAAGGGTAATCATCTTGGCCTGGGTTTTTACTCTACGCGAACACGTAGAGGGAGACTCGAACACGGAGCACTGGACAGTGCTTCTACTCGAACGCGTCCCCAGGGGTGCAAACGCGTAGTGTTAGTCTGGGGGGCTGGGTAGGTTGTTCTTCGCGAACGCGGCCCTAGGATCGCGAACGCATAGGTCAGGACTGCCAACCCTTCGCGAACGCATAGGTCATGGGCTCACGAACGCGAAGGGTAATTTTTGCCCAGTGATTTTTAAAGCTTAAAAACAGAATGCATTCGAGATTTTCTCATTTCCATCACTCTCTTCTTCCTCAAACCCCCATTGATGACCTCCAAGCTAATTCTCCTCCATAACCACTTGGGTAAGTGACTTCAACTCCAATTTCTTCCATTTTTCCTTCATCAACACTAGAATCTAGGCCTAGAATCCTAAAAACAAAGTAGAAATTAGGGGATTTGGGTAGAGTTAGGGATTATGGGACTTTGGGGAATTCAACCTCAATTTGGGGTCGGATTTCAAAACAAATCATATATTTGAACTCGTGGGGGTATGGGTGATCGGGTTTTGGTCCGAGCCTCGTGTTTGGACCAAGCAGGCCCGGGGTCGAATTTTGGTATTTTTTGGAAGAATGGTTGGAAATGGGTAATTAGGCTATGGAATTGATTTATTAAGTCATTATTGATATACTTGCGTTAATTATGTCTAGATAATACCATTCCGGAGTTGAATTCTAAAGGAAAGGCGGTGTTAGAGGGTTGATTGCTATATTTTGGACCCGAGGTAAGTGTCTTGCCTAAGTTTGGTGAGGGAATAGGTATCGCATGCTATGTGCTAAGTGTTTATCATGTCCAATGCATAGGTGAGGTGACGAGTACCTATGCATTGTGTGTCAAGCATGCCCGTGAGTCCATTTTTGATGAAATTCTTGTCCTTACTTCCATATCCTTTGTATTATGAATTTATCTCTACTTGGAAGTTGATTGTTGTTGAAAATCCTCGTTGATGAACTCGTGATGTAATGGTCCTATTGATGACCCAACTGTAAAGGATATACTTGAAAAGGTTGGTTATAGCTGAGACCCTTGCCGGACATTTGTTGTGATAATGACTGATATTTTACCCTTGCCGGGTGATCATGATTTGTGATTCCACTATGTTGCATTCCTTGCCATTTTGATAATTGTCATTGCATTGGTGAGGAAGAGTGTAAAGCACGAAGGGTGATGTCGTGCCATGATTTACATTGATTATATCATACACTGCATAGTGAGGAAGAGATTAAAAGCACGGAGGGTGATGCCGTGCCATGAATTACATTGATTACATCATACATTGCATAGTAAGTAAGAGAGTAAAAGCACGAAGGGTGATGTCGTGCCATGATTTACATTTAAAAGCACGAAGGTTGATGCCGTGCCATGATTACATTACCATACATGATACATTGCATCGTGAGGAAGAGAGTAAAAGCACGAAGGGTGATGCCGTTCTATGATTCATGTTATCTTACATCGTACATTTCATTGTAAGGAAGAGAGTAAAAGCACGAAGGGTGATGCCGTGCCATTTATTACATTTCTGGCATTATATTTGTTTCATTAGCATGTTTCTGATGAATTGCCTTCTTGTCTTTTCCTATGTGCTTAATTAACTGCTCTATTTCACCTGTTACCCCATTGTCTGTTCCCGTATTCCCCTTCTTAATTTTTTATCTCTTGCCTTTTTGTTCCACGATATATGTTGTAGAATAGGACAGGTTAATGTTTGTTGACAAGTCTAGCCTCGTCACTACTTTGACCAAGGTTAGGCTCGGCACTTACTCAGTACATGGGGTCGGTTGTACTGATGCTACACTGCACATCTTATTGTTGTGCAGATCCCGCACCCGGACCCAGTGGACAGCATTGAGGGAGTCTCCTTCAGTTCACCTTAGAGGCTTCAAGGTATACCTGCTGGCGTTCGTGGGCCTTGGCGTCTCTCCTATCCCTAGTTCTTCACTTCTGTCTTGTTTTCTTCTAGTTTTCCGGAGACAGTCGTGTATTTTCTTTTCAGACTTTGTATTTAGCATTCCTATAGACAGTTCGTGAGTTTGTGACTCCAGGTTTTTGGAGATTATTGCGACGTTGTATTATGTTGTCTTTACTTATCTTTAAACATTATTTATTTCCGTAGTTAAGTTGTGAACTATTTTTAGCTTATTCTAATAATTCGGTGCTATCATGTTAGTTTAACTGTACACGTTGGCTTGTCTAGAGGGTTCAATGTTAGACTCCATCACGTCCCGATGGTGGGATTTGGGCGCGTGATAAGTTGGTATCAGAGCACTAGGTTGCTTAGGTCTCACAACTCACGGACAACTTGGTAGATTTTGAGGGATCGGTACGGAGACGTCTGTATTTATCCCCCAGAGACTGCAAAGTTAGGATGACTCCACACTTATTTTCATCTCTGTCGTGCGATACGAATTCTGAGTACTGATTGAGTTTCTGTTCTATTCTCTCGCAGATGGCGAGGATGCGTGCTTCCCTTGGTTCCGCTCAGCAGCCCGACACTCATGCTATAACTCGTACGAGGGGTCGAGGTCGAGGACGAGGCCGTACTAGAGGCCGAGGCCGGGGTCGGGCTCAGCCTAGAGCAGCAGCCTCAGTGGAGGACCCTCAGGTCTAGTTTGACGAGGAGGTCCCAGTTCCGACAGTCCCAGTTGGACCAGCTCAGGTCCCAGAGGGGTTCATAGGTACCCTAGTGTTTCCGGACGCCCTTGTACGTCTAGTCGGACTCATGAAGAGTGTAGCACAGACGGGTCTTCTTCTTACTGCACCAGCTGTCTCTCAGGATGGGGGAGGTACCCAGACTCCTGCCTCCCGCACGCCAGAGCACCTAGCTCCATAGTTTCAGACTCCGACACCTCATCCAGTTGGAGTGGCTCAGCCAGGTATTGCAACACCAGTAGCAAAGGGAGCAGCTATGTCAGCGGATGCCTTGTGGAGGCTGGATAGGTTCACTAAGTTATTCTCTGCTACTTTTACTGGTTCACCATCAGAGGATCCCCAGGATTATTTGGACAACTGCCATGAGGTTCTTCGGAACATGACAGAGTTGACTTTGCTGCTTTTCAGTTATCTGGTGCAGCCAAGAGTTGGTGGAGAGATTATTGCTTAGCCAGACCAACTGGGTCTGCACCTTTGACTTGGACTTAGTTCTCAGAGGTATTCTTGGGGAAGTTCCTTCCCATTACTCAGAGAGAGGACCTTCGGAGGCAGTTTGAGGGTCTCTAGCAGGGATCTATGACAGTCACTCAGTACGAGACCAGGTTCATCACTCTAGCCCGACATGCTCTTATGATACTTCCTACTGATCGGGAGAGGGTTCGGAGATTTATTGAGGGATTGGCCCAGCCTATCAGACTTCAGATGGATAGAGAGTCAGGTACTGATATATCATTCCAGGATGCGGCCAATGTGGCCAGGAGGAATTGAGATGATTATGTCACAGGGTGGTGGTCAGGGGGCTGACAAGAGGCCCCGTCATTTCAGTCGTTTTAGTGGAGCCTCATCTGGGGGCAGGGATTCTTCAGGCAGAGGTCATCCTCCCAGACCCTATCAGTCGGCACTTCAGGTAGCTCACAGTGCACCACCAACACCTATCAGTACACCGCCGCTTCAGAGTTTCCAGGGTGGTTATCAGGGTCGTCAGGGACAGTTCCAGAGTCTCCAGCGATATCAGCAGAGGCCGTGTTATTATTGTGGTGTTCCGGGGCACATTGCCAGGTATTGTCCCCGAGCTTCTAGTGGTCCTCAGTATCAGGGTTCCCGTGCTATGGTTCCCCACCAGGCGCACCCCAACCCCCTCAGCCAGCTAGGGGTGGCGGTCGGGGTGCCAGAGGTAGAGGTCAGACTTATAGAGGTGGAGGACATGCCACGAGAGGTAGAGGTCAGGTCGCAGTAGGTCGACCCAGAGAGGATCAGATTGGAGGGGCTCAGCCCCGATGCTATGCTTTTCCTGCCAGGCCTGATGCCGAGGCTTTTGATGCAGTTATTACAGGTACAATTTCAGTTATAGCCGAGAGGCTTCAGTGTTGTTTGATCCGGGTTCTACATTCTCCTATGTTTCTTCATATTTTGCCCCTTATTTGAGTATGCCCTGTGATTCCTTGAGTACTGCTGTGCATGTTTCTACACCGGTGGGTGATTCTATAGTGGTAGATCGAGTCTACCGTGCTTGCTTAGTAGTCATGGGTGGTCTGGAGACTCAGTTTGATCTCTTGCTTCTTGATATGGTTGAATTCGATGTTATATTGGGGATGGATTGGTTATCCCCCTATTATGCTATTCTGGACTGTCATGCCAAGACAGTGACCTTGGCTTTGCCAGGGGTGCCTCGCTTGGAGTGGAAGGGAACTCCTAGTCATTCTTCTGGTAGAGTTATTTCTTATATGAAGGCTCGACGCATGGTCGGGAAGGGTTGTTTGGACTATCTGGCCTATGTTCGTGATTCTAGCGCTGAGGTTCCTTCCCTGGAGTTGGTGCCCGTGGTTTGTGAGTTTCCAGAGGTTTTCCCTGCTGACCTGCCGGGTATGTCACCCGACAGGGATATTGATTTATGTAGTTAGTTAGCTCAGGGCACCCAGCCTATTTCTATTCTGTCGTATCGTATGGCCCCGTCAGAGTTGAAGGAGTTGAAAGATCAGTTGCAGGATTTGTTAGATAAATGCTTCATTAGGCCTAGTGTCTCTCCTTGGGGTGCTCCAGTATTGTTTGTCAAGAAGAAATACGACTCGATGAGGATGTGTATTGACTATCGACAGTTGAATAAGGTTACTATTAAGAACAAGTATCCTTTGCCGAGGATTGATGATTTATTCGACCAGCTTCAGGGTGCTTCAGTGTTTTCCAAGATTGACTTGAGATCAGGTTACCATCAGCTGAGGATTAGGGCGTCTAATGTCCCTAAGACGGCTTTTCGCACTCGTTATGGGAATTATGAGTTCTTGGTGATGTCATTTGACTGATGAGTGCCCCCGCCGCTTTTATGGAGTTGATGCACCGAGTGTTCAGGCCTTATTTGGACTCGTTCGTGATTGTTTTCATTGATGATATATTGATATACTCTCGCAGCCGAGAGGATCATGAGCGGCACCTTAGAGTCATCCTCCAAACTCTGAGGGATAGTCAGTTGTATGCCAAATTTTCCAAGTGCGAGTTCTGGTTGAGTTTCAGTTTCCTTTCTAGGCCATGTGGTATCGTCAGAGGGTGTTCAGATGGATCCCAAGAAGATTTCAGCAGTCAGAGATTGGCCTAGACCCACCTCAGCTACAGAGATCCGGAGTTTCTTGGGCTTAACAGGTTATTATCGCCGGTTTTTTGAGGGCTTTTCATCCATTGCAGCCCTGATGACCAGGTTGACTTAGAAGAGTGCCCAGTTCAGGTGGTCTGATGAGTGTGAGGCGAGCTTTCAGAAGCTCAAGACAGCCTTGACCACGACACCAGTGTTGGTTTTTCCCACAGGTTCAGGATCATATACCGTGTATTGTGATGCTTCACGGGTTGGGCTTGGTGCAGTGTTAATGCCGGATGGCAAGGTTATAGCCTATTCCTCTCTTCAGTTGAAGGTCCATGAGAAGATATATCCAGTTCATGACTTGGAGTTAGCAGCTATTGTGCATGCATTGAAGATTTGGAGGTATTACTTGTATGGTGTGCCATATGAGGTGTTCACGGATCATAAGAGCTTGCAGTATTTGATTAAACAGAAGGAGTATAACATGAGACAGAGGAGATGGTTAGAGTTGCTGAAGGATTATGACATTACCATTCTTTATCATCCGGGGAAGGCCAATGTGGTGGCCGATTATTTGAGCCGGAAGTCAGCTAGTATGGGTAGTCTTGCCTATTTATCAGTCGGAGAGCGACCTCTTGCTTTGGATGTTCAGGCGTTAGCCAACCGATTTGTAAGATTGGAGGTTTCTGAGACTGGAAGTGTTTTGGCCCATACCGTGGTCCGTTCTTCATTGTATGACCGTATTCGGGCCAGGAAGTATTATGATCGCCACTTACGTGTTCTTAGAGATAGAGTCAGGCACGAAGATGCCAAGTAGGTTACGGTTGATGCTGAGGGAGTATTGAGGATGCAAGGTCATATTTGCGTACCTGATGTGGATGGTATTCGTGAGTTGATACTTCAGGAGGCCCATAGTTCCCGTATTCATCCGGGCACCGCAAAGATGTACCAGGACTTGCGGCAGCACTATTGGTGGCAAAGGATGAAGAAGGATATTGTAGCTTATGTAGCTCGGTGCTTGAACTGTCAGCAGGTTATGTACGAGCATCAGAGACCCGGTGGTTTGATGCAACATATCAGCTTCCCGAGTGGAAGTGGGAACCTATCACCATGGAATTTGTAGTTGGACTCCCACGGACTCAGAGGATGTTCGATGTAGTATGGTTCGTTGTGGATAGGCTGACCAAGTCAGCGCACTTCATTCCAGTATCATATTTGTACTCAGCAGAAAAGTTGGCAAGGATCTATATGACAGAGATTGTTAGGCTGCATGGTGTGCCCATATCCATTATATCAGACTGAGGTACTCCGTTTACCTCCCATTTTTGGAGAGTATTTCAGCGAGAGTTGGGCACCCAGATTGATTTGAGCACCGCATTTCATCCTCAGACGGACGGGCAGTCCGAGCGCACTATTCAGATTTTGGAGGATATGTTGCGAGTGTGTGTTATTGACTTTGGTGGTTCATGGGACCAGTTCTTGCCTTTAGCTGAGTTTGCCTACAACAACAGTTATCAGTCGAGCATTCAGATGGCTCTGTACGAGGCGTTGTATGGTAGACAGTGCCGGTCTCCAGTCGGATGGTTTGAGCCGGGAGAGGCTAGATTGTTGGGTTCTGACTTAGTCCAGGAGGCCTTGGACAAGGTGAAGATCATTCAAGATAGACTTTGCACAGCTCAGTCCAGGCAGAAGAGTTATGCGGATCAAAGGGTTCGATATTTGGCATTTATGATAGGCGGCCGGGTATTTCTTCGGGTGTCGCCCATGAAGGGCGTGATGAGATTCGGAAAGAAGGAAAAGTTGAGCCCTAGGTACATTGGTCCATTTGAGATTCTGGACAAAGTAGGGGAGGTGGCCTACAGACTTGCCTTGCCACCTAGTTTGTCAGCCGTGCATCCAGTATTTCACGTGTTTATGCTCCGGAGGTATGTTGCGGACCAATCTCATGTACTTGAATTTAGTGGTGTCCAGTTGGACAAGGATCTGTCTTATGAGGAGGAGTCGATAGCCATATTAGATCGGCAGGTGCGACAGTTGAGATCGAAAAGTTATTCTTCGGTTCGTGTTCAGTGGAGAGGTCAGACTGTTGAGGTAGCTACTTGGGAGTCTGAGCCCGATATGCGGAGCCGTTATCCCCACCTTTTCCGCGATTCAGGTACTTTTCTATGTCCGTTCGAGGACGAACGATTGTTTTAGAGGTGGACATTGTGATGACCCAAAAGTTCATCTTGTGTAATTTAGCAGAAACTGTGTTTCGAGGCCCCAAAAGCCTCCGTTAATCTCATCTCGATATGCATGCGTATCCCGGGCGTGTAGCCGGGAAGCTTTTATGTGAAAACTTGATGAAAAGTTGATTTCATAATGATTAATTGATTAAAGTTGACTTTGGTCAACATTTTTGGTAAACGACCCGGACCCATGATTTGACGGTCCCAGAGGGTCCGTAGAAAAATATGGGACTTGGTCGTATGCCCGGAATCGAATCCGAGGTCCCAAGCCCGAGAAATGAATTTTTAAAGAAAATTGTTTTCTGAAAATAATTAAGACTTTTGAAAATGATAATTAATGTGAAAACAGTGTTGCCGGGCCCGTATTATGGTTTCAGAACAGGTTGAATATATGAGTTATCTGTGAAATTTGGTGTAAAACGGACTTGAAATGTCGAGTTTCGGATCAAAATCGGAATAATTAAGCCTTATGAAGTTTTGAGAAAATTCTAGGAGATTTGAGGTTTAATTACTTGTTTTTGAGGATATTTTGGTGATTTAAATGCTTGAATAAGTTCGTAGGATGATTTGGGAGTCGTGTGTGTTTTTGGTTTGGAGACCCGAGGGCTCGTGTGAGTTTCGAGTAGTTAACGGGGTGTATAAAGTAGAAAAATCTGGTGTTTTTGATGTTCTGCTGGTGTCTGGTGTAACACCCTTCGCGAACGCGGCCAAGGGCACGCGAACACGAAGGGTAATCATCTTGGCCTAGGTTTTTACTCTACACGAACGCGTAGAGGGAGACACGAACGCAGAGCACTGGAAAGTGCTTCTACGCGAACGTGTCCCCAGGGGTGCGAATGCATAGTGTTAGTCTGGGGGACTAGGTAGGTTGTTCTTCGCGAACACGGCCCTAGGCTCGCGAACGCATAGTCAGGACTGCCAACCCTTCGCGAACGCGGCCATGGGCTATCGAACGCGAAGGGTAATTTTTGCCTAGTGATTTTTAAAGCTTAAAAACAGAATGCATTCGGGATTTTCTCATTTCCATCACTCTCTTCTTCCTCAAACCCCCATTGACGACCTCCAAGCTAATTCTCCTCCATAACAACCTGGGTAAGTGATTTCAACTAAAATTGCTTCCATTTTTCCTTCATCAACACTAGAATCTAGGCCTAGAACCCTAAAAACAAAGTAGAAATTAGGTGATTTGGGTAGAGTTAGGGATTATGGGACTTTGGGGAATTCAACCTCAATTTGGGGTCGTATTTCAAAACAAATCATATATTTGAACTCGTGGGGGTATGGGTGATCGGGTTTTGGTCCGAGCCTCGTGTTTGGACCAAATGGGCCCGGGGTCGAATTTTGGTATTTTTGGAAGAATGCTTGGAAATGGGTAATTAGGCTATGGAATTGATTTATTGAGTCATTTGATATACTTGAGTTAATTATGTCTAGATAATACCATTCCGGAGTTGAATTCTAAAGGAAAGGCGGTGTTAGAGGGTTGATTGCTATATTTTGGACTCGAGGTAAGTGTCTTGCCTAAGTTTGGTGAGGGAATAGGTATCGCATGATATGTGCTAAGTGTATATCATGTCCAATGCATAGGTGAGGTGACGAGTACCTATGCATTGTGTGTCAAGCATGCCCGTGAGCCCCTTTTTGATGAAATTCTTGTCCTTACTTCCATATCCTTTGTATTATGAATTTATCTCTACTTGGAAGTTGATTGTTGTTGAAAATCCTCGTTGATGAACTCGTGATGTAATGGTTCTATTGATGACCCAACTGTAAAGGATATACTTGAAAAGGTTGGTTATAGCTGAGACCCTTGCCGGACAATTTCTTGTGATAATGACTGATATTTTTCCCTTGCCGGGTGATCATGATTTGTGATTCCACTATGCTGCATTCCTTGCCATTTTGATAATTGTCATTGCATTGGTGAGGAAGAGTGTAAAGAACGAAGGGTGATGTCGTACCATGATTTACATTGATTACATCATACATCGCATAGTGAGGAAGAGAGTAAAATCACGAAGGATAATGCCGTGCCATGATTTACATTGATTATATCATACAGTGCATAGTGAGGAAGAGAGTAAAAGCACGAAGGGTGATGCCGTGCCATGATTTACATTTAAAAGCACGAAGGTTGATGTCGTGCCATGATTACATTACTATACATGATACATTGCATCGTGGGGAAGAGAGTAAAAGCACGAAGGGTTATGCCATGCCATGATTCATGTTATCTTACATCGTACATTGCAATGTGAGGAAGAGAGTAAAAGCACGAAGGGTGATGACGTGCCATTTATTACATTTCTGGAATTATATTTGTTTCATTAGCATGTTTCTGATGAATTGCCTTCTTGTTTGTTCCTATGTGCTTAATTAACTGCTCTATTTCACATGTTACCCCATTGTCTGTTCCCGTATTCCCCTGCGTAATTTTTTATCTCTTGCCTTGTTGTTCCATGATATATGTTGTAGAATATAACATGTTAACGTTTGTTGTCAAGTCTAGCCTCGTCACTACTTCGGCCGAGGTTAGGCTCGGCACGTACTCAGTACATGGGATCGGTTGGACTGATGTTACACTGCACATCTTATTGTTGTGCAGATCCTGCACCCGGACCCAGTGGAGAGCGTTGAGGGAGTCTCCATCAGTTCACCTTAGAGGCTTCAAGGTATAGCCGCTGGCATTCGTGGGCCTTGGCGTCTCTCCTATCCCTAGTTCTTCACTTCTTTCTTGTTTTCTTCTAGTTTTTCGGAGACAGTCGTGTATTTCTTTTCAGACTTTGTATTTAGCATTCCTATAGACAGTTCGTGAGTTTTTGACTCCAGGTTTTGGGAGATTATTGCGACGTTGTATTATGTTGTCTTTACTTAGTTTTAAACCTTATTTATTTCCGCTGTTAAGTTGTGAACTGTTTTTAGCTTATTATGTTAATTCAGTGCTATCATGTTAGTTTAACTGTACACATTGGCTTGTCTAGAGGGTTCAACGTTAGACGCCATCACGGCCTGATGGTGGGATTTCGGGGCGTGACAATATCTCAGCATCAGATTTTGCACACAGATTTATACAAAGCCAACATATTCGAAAAAAAAAGAGCAACTGCTTCAGATATAAGATTTTCATTTAATGTAAGGTGTTACATACCTTTTAAGATAAAAAAAACAAAGACCTGACCAAATAAAGGCCAGACAGAGGTGAAATCAGCAAGAAACATGAGAAAGCCCAGCGAGAATCAATCAGTAGATCAACAACAACTAAGACCCAATAGTATTAGTGGGAAGAAACAACCCAGGAATTTGAGTGTGAATACTTAGAGTTCTTCAAAAAATCAGAATACCCAAAGAAGAACAAAAACTGATAACCAAAAGTATACTGATGAATCTTGTTAATAGGAAATCAAATTTTTCTCTTTTGTTTTCTACTAATATTTTTTGGAAAATTTGTTTGTATGCAGTAGCTATTATATTTTGTGTTTTTCAGTTTTTTCAGTAGTAAAGGTCTATTTTCAGTAGTAAAAAGTGTTTTTAGTGGTAAAAAAGTGTGTATTTATAGGGGGGTTTGGGATAGGATATGCTTGGCATATTCCCTATCCAATAAGCTGAAAATAGTACAAATGCAGCTGTCACCCTTATCTTTTGGGACAGATGCCCTATTCTAGAAGATTCTCAACCCTTAAAATTACTTTTTTACCCCCTAAAAATCTGATTTGTTGACTCTATAAGGTTCTTGGGTTGTTACACCCAAGATTCCCTCAACTAAAATACTAAACTACACCTTAAGGTCCCTAGAATTACCCTTTAGGTAACTAAGGTTAAGGTTGATTGGGGTAACCTATTAACTTGGGTTAGTTGATCCTAATTAGTTGCTTTAGTTAATTAAACTTAATTAGCTATTCTTAACTAGGATTAAGACTTAGTTTTCTATTACAAAGTCATCACTTGAATTAGATTAACCTTGATTTGGGCTTGGGTTATTAATTAAAGGACCTTATGTGACTAATTAATTGTTCTAGGACTTATATAATAGAAGTAATTTATCTTTTTAGAAATTAGGACTTAGTTAATTAAGAGACTTAATTCCTAACTGATTTTAGACTTGTTTAGGAATTAAGTTAATTAGGTGTTGGCTAATTCTAACTTAGTAAGTCATACTACACCCTTAATGAAATTAGAGGTCTAGTCTCCTTTAGGAAGTTAGGTTAGATAATTAGCTTAATTAGTTAATTAGGTTCTTAGAGTTAGTTTAGTTATCTTAGTTTTCAAAAGGTGTATCTAATTAATCGAGTATAATTATCTCCCTAATTAACAATTACTTAATTGGTTTAATAATTACCTGCCTAGTGAAGGTGTTCTGGAAAACTAGCCATGAGTAAAGCTAAACATTGGTTTTAACAAGTGAAAACATCTAATAAGTTGATGATAATTAGCAGAAAACCTTAATGACTACACATTGTTTCAAACAGTCAAGAAACAATGCCTAACAGGTTAAATGCTGAATCAACAAATTGAGGCAGTGTAGATTGAAGAAAACACAATCACGCATACACACAGTGACAAATCAAACTATGCCGATAATCATGGTTGTCAAGAAACCTATTTACTAATTGACGAGAAGAGTTAACCAAAAACATGCTTATCAAAAATATAATCAGAGCTTAATTAATCAGGGAGACAAAGCATGGACAATGAAAGAAAACAGTGAAAAAGAAACAAAACCTAGACCTAAAATAGTAACAAGAACAGTGGTTATCAAAAAATGAAATATTCATGATTTTGGCTTAAGAACAAGAAACAGATAGCAGGGAAGAGGGAAATACCAGCTTGAGGGGTTTGGAAACGACCCAAACCCGCATGAATCGATATCTCTCAACAAGAGCTGTCGATTCATGTAGGTACGAGCCATTGGGAGCCTTCAGTCCAGTAGGGACGGGTTCTTAGGGTTTCCACGTTCCTAGATTTGAAATTACTCAAAATTGAGTGATTTTTTGGGGAAACTAATAGTGGGACGGGGTTAAGGAGGCGAAGGAGGTTGTAGGGTAGAAGTTTGGGGTCGATTGGCGGAGCTCCGCTACTGGTGGGCGATTTTCGTTCGCGGAACAAGGTGAGGTTAGAGAGGGAGGATAGAGACATTCTTTTAGGGGTGTTAGACTTAGGTTCATGTGGGGTGGCGGGTAACGTTTGGACATTTAAATATTGGGCAGGTTAAGGGTTCCCAGCCGTTTGATCAAACTCAATCAACGACTGGGATTGTTTTTGACTAAACAGGGTCGTTTTGGTGTTAGGGGGGCTGGCCGGGTTAGCAGGGTTATGGGCTGGGTGTAGTGTTATTTTTTGGGCCTGGTCAAGTTAGCCTAGGTCCGATTTTAATACTCTATGGTTAATTGAACTTAAATTAATTTAACTAACACTAACCCTAAATAAATTCAAAAAATAATTAATTTGACCTTATTTTCATCTAATTATAGACTAATTAAGAATGGAAAATAATTAATTTTATACTCCTAATTAAATCTATGATTTAATGGATAAAATGATTAATTTTAGTAATTAGTTGTTAAAACTACATTACATCAAATAACCATCATTTGTCTATTATTTAATTCAGTTAATTACAGATAATAATTTCATAATTCTTTGATAATAGTGATGCAACTTTAATAATTTTAAAAGATGAATTATAAATATGCAAATGCAAACAATTCACAATTAATCACTAAAATTCAAAAAAATTTGTAAAATTAATTTATTGTATTGAATTTTGTAGGAGTATATGGTGGGCGAAAAATCACGTGCTCACACAATTCATACTGGGTGAGACGAGATTATTAGATCAAGGATCAGTGCGATAAGATTATGTGAAGTATATTAAAGAACAAATACCATTATTTGGTTCATAATGAGGTGATGATTCTAGTCAAGACGAGAGATTCAATGATTTGTTAACTCTGCAGTTGGTTATGAATTTCTTCACATCTCCTCCGTTGTGGTGGTACCGTAAGCGTTATAGCAGGACTTATATATATGTTTCATGAGGTGCGTTGGGAGCATCAGATTCGTGGAATATTGGCTATTAAGATCAGGGAACGTCATTATGGTTAGATGATGAATTATGCGGTGTATGGTGCTAATTCAGCAAAGGAATGGAGTCATGTTCTGGTACATCATGTATTGATTGATACGGTGTTCGTATATTGGAAGCGGTCCTGGCAGAGAAATTTTGGATGTTGGAATTGAGATCTAAGGCCAATTCTAGCTAAGTAAAAGAGAATATCTCCAGATTTGTCGAGCAAATGTACTCAACTGAGTGGTGGTAGCGCAGGTAGGTGCACGAGGTGTTAAACAGTGATTTCAGACAACTCCAGAGCAGTTCTTAGCACGGTCGAGGACGAACATATGTTTAAGTGGGAGAGAATGTAACGACCCGACTGGTCGTTTTGAGATCTAACGCGTCGTTTGGCGGTTCGAGGCCATGAGCAACTTCATTTCAGGTATTATGACTTGTAGGCGTGGTCAAGATTGAATTTTGGGAAGTTCGGAGTCGAATTGGAAAGAAAATTCTCATTTCGAAAGCCTTAAGTTGGAAGAATTGAAATTGAATTTTTGAGTAAACGACCTCAGAATCAGGATTTAAAGGTTCCAGTAGGTTCGTATGATGATTTCGGACTTGGGCGTATGTTCGGATCGGGTATTTGGATGACCTGGGATCTTTTCGGCGCATATTGTGAAAGTTAGCATTTTAGAAGAATTTTCTAAGTCTAGGTTGAAGTGCATTTCAGTGATATTGATGTCCGTTTGGGATTTCGAGTCTGGAATAACTCTGTATGGTGATTCTGGTGTTGGGAGCGCGATTGGAAGTAAATTCGGAAGTCCGTAGGTCAATTTGGAGTCATTTGGCTAAAGTTTGAAGTTTGAAGTTCTTTAAGAAGTCCGGCAGGAAGTGAAAATTTTGATATCGGGGTCGGATTCTGATTTCGAAAGTTGTGGTAGGTCCGAAATGTTGAATGTGACTTGTGTGCAAAATTTGGGGTCAATCGGGCGTGATTTGATAGGTTTCGACATGGAACGTAGAAGTTGGAAATTCCAAGTTTATAAAGATTCAATGGAGTTGCGATCCATGGTTTCGATGTTATTTGAGATGATTTGAGGCCTCAATCAGGTCCGCATTATGTTTTGGAACTGGTTGGTATGATTAGACAGGGTCCCGGTGGCCCCGAGTGGATTTCGGGTGGTTATCGGATCGAATTTAGAAGTTTGAGAAAGGCTAAGGCTGCTGATGTCTGGTGTAACCGCACCTACGAGGTTTTGGCCGCAGGTGCAGAGCCGCAGAAGCGGCCTTAGTGTCACAGAAGCGGAAAAGGACTGACTTGGCTGGGGGCGCAGGTGCGAGGTTGTGTCCGCACCTGCGAAGGCGTAGATGTGAAAAAGGAGGCGCATGTGCAGATCCGTGCCGGGCAAGGGGAGTGCACAAGTGCGAGGTTTGGGCCGCATCTGCGAGGCCGCAGGTGCGGAGGTCGGGTCTGGGCAGTTTGTTATCTTAAAAGCGGGATTTGGTCACTTTCTTTCATTTTTTCTTGGCTTGGGCGATTATTGGAGGGTTTGAAGAGGGGGTTTCATCATATATAGCAAGGTAAGCTATCCCCACCCACCTTGAGTTAAATACATTGATTATGTACAGATTTTTAACATGGAAATTTGTGGAAACTTGGGGTTTTGGTAGAAAATCTAGAAAATTTATATTTTTGGATTTTGGCCACGAATTTAGACATGAAATGGAGGGTGATTTATATATTTGAGTTAGTGAATCTATGAGTAAAGTTTATCTTCAGAAATTTTTTGAATCCGGGCATGTGGTCCCGAGGGAGATTCTATCGACTTTTCGTTCGGGGTTAGGAATTTTTATAATCAGCTTATAATGAGTAATCGGGTATATATTAATGGGTTTGAATAATTATTGGCTAGTGTTGGAGTGTTGTGCATTGATTAGAGTCATCGAAAGGGCGTGGAATGACAGTTATGGAACTTCGAAGCGAGGTAAGTCTCCTTTTTAACCTTGTAAGAGGGAATTGTCCCCATAGGTGAAATAATTAAATATGTGCTACTGTGTGTGGGGCCGATGTATGTACGAGGTGATGGGAGTCAGTGCGTATCTGCTATTATGCTTATGTCTGGGTAGTCTAGGCCCCAAAAACATGTTTTATTTGTCGTACTTGTAACTTTATTGATGAAATTAGAGTGTTTAAACCTTATCGAACTTGGTAAATGAATTTCTGGAAAAGATTTAAATACTATCTTCGTGACCATTAAAAGAGAATTTTTTCACTTCCTTGGGTGATTGTTTTCCTGAAAAGAAAAAGGTGAATTACTGTTTGAATGTGTGTATCTATGAGTACCTAAGTCGCATGTATGATTCGCGAGCGAGGTAACTCTATTATTTATATATGACCGCGTCGCATGATCGATCCGCGAGCGGGGTAAATCTATTATTTATATATGACAGCGTCGTATAATCAATTCGCGAGTGGGGTAATAAATGCATCTATGGTTCGAGCCGTTCGACCCTCGGCATTACTTGCGCATGATATTTGCTGAGTACTTTCTGTGATTTTTAACTGTTTACTGTCCTGGAATTATAAGTTGTCAACTGAAATGACAGAGATTAAATTTGTAATTTTGGAAGAAGTTGTTCCTTTCTGTCACTATTTGTTAATTGAATTAGGACACCCATGCTTAGCGTCACCCTTGATTAAATTAATTTGACCTCTAGTAAGTGTCAAAGTCGATCTCTCGTCACTACCTCTTCGAGGTTAGGCTGAGTACAAGTTATTTTCATACTCATACTACACTTGCTTTGCATTTTTGTTGCACAGGCACATGTATATTTATTTGCCCCGCTTGGCGTCGTGGCATGGTCGATATGGGGAATTGGGTGAGCCGCACCTCTCGAGACGACCCGCATCCAGCAGAGTCTCCTCTAGCGTATTGAGTTGTACTTTCTTTACTGTCCCGTTTGTATTCTGGACGGTTATTATATTTCATTTGATTTATCTTAGAAATTGCTCATGCACTTGTGATGCCCGATTCCGGGATGTATTTGTTAATTGAGGTGTTAAAACCTTGTTATTTACTCAATAAATTTTTATTGATTTTCATATAATGAAATAAAAAGTAACGATTTCAAATACTAAAATAAGAGTTTTAATATCTATTGAGTGTTGGCTTGCCTGACAATGGTGTCTGGCACCATCACGACTTTAGCGAATTTTGGGTCATGACATATACAAAGTTATAAAATCTGTTTTCTTTATGAGTTTTAATTTATAAGAAATTTCAAGATTTGCTTTAGGTGTAACTTTGGTCAAAGATATCTTGATTTATTTAGTTTGACCATTTTCCTCCATAGTTTTTTCATCTCTATTAAAATTTAATTTGGTTCCTAATATTTCTAAAATTGTTTTCTCACTGCCAAAGGGAATGATAAGTAGTGTATTGAATTTTGTTCATAAATTGGAATTGTGAATTCACATGGTCTAGAGCGTGATTATTTGTATCTTTTCTTTGAATTTTTTTTCTTTTTTTGTCATAAAAGATTAGTGAATAGACAAATTGGGCCGATAAGCTGAAATGTTGTCAAGCCTAATCCCTTGAATAAATAGTAAATATTGCACGGGGCGTCCTATTTGGTCGCCCTTATTTAATCTATACTCATATTTTATATACCTTAATTTTTACAACTTCAGGCTCTTCCTTCTTCCTGCTACATGTGCGCTCCTTTCTATTCTACTTTTTATTTTTTTGTCATTTGTAGTATATTTTACTACTGATTTGCTCATAGTGACTGCCATTTTTGTTGAAACATCGTTTTAGAACTTTTTTTCATCTATTTATAATTCATTGTCTGTATTTATTATATTTGCAATGAATTCAGTTGATCCAGGAATGGAATATCAAACAGCAAGCTGATTGCGACTTTATTGATGCAATTCTTACACTAAGCTTTGGAAGTTGAACTATCATGGCACTTTTGATTTTAAATTTTTATTTACAAAGATGGTCTATCTTGTGTTTCTTCCAATGCCGATTAGGATGTCCAATTTCTCCAGTGATTTCTGTTAATGAGGTGTTTAATTAGTTTGTCAGCAATAGAGAACAAAACATCAGCTAAAACATGCTGAAGTTCAGCAAATAGAGAACAAAACTTCAGCTAGTAGAATGCTTAAGTTCATCAATTAGAAAAAAAATTTCAGCCAACACTAAGTTTACGCGAAAAACCTCAGCTAAAACATACTGAAGTTCAGCAAATAGAGAATAAAACTTCAACTAGTACAACTGTAGGACAAAAGCTTCAGCTTATTTAGTGCTGAAGTTTTTACAAATGAACTAAATAACTTCAGCATCTTCTGCTGAAGTTTTTGAAAAAGCTTTATGACGAAACTAATGAATCCAAGTCGAAACTTCAGCTTATTTAGTGGTGCATTTTTTACAAATGAACTAAATAACTTCAGTACCTGCTATTGAATTTATTGAAAAAGCTTTACGACAAACTATTGAATCTAGAACAAAACTTCAGCTAAAACATGCTGAAGTACAACAAATAGAGAACAAAACTTCAGCTAGTAGAATGCTTAAGTTCAGCAATTAAAAACAACTTCACCGTCTACTAGAATTTTGAAGTTTGCGTGATTGCTTTTGCTACTTCAGGCCCGTATGCCTGAAGTTTACGCTAAAAGCAGGTACGCTTGCAATTTTTTTTGCAAAGCAGGTATAAGTTAAAACGTGACCCAAAAAACGGATATAGATGCAAATCCCCCGAATAAATATTCATATGTTGGCCGAGTTGTTTCGTTGCTCCCTAACCAAATACAAATACAAATCTCTATTAAAATTTAATTTGGTTCCTAATATTTCTAAAATTGTTTTCTCTCGGCCAGAGGGAATGATAAGTAGTGTATTGAATTTTGTTCATAAATTGGAATTGTGAATTCACATGGTTTAGAGCGTGATTATTTGTCTGTTTTCTTTGAATCTTTTTTCCTTTTTTTCTTAAAAGGTTAGTGAATAGACAAATTGGGCCAATAAGCTGAAATGTTATCAAGCCCAATTCCTTGAATAAATATCCATATGCTGGCCCAGTTGTGTCCAATAAATAAAAGGGAAACTTATATAAATGTCCCAAATAAGTCTCAACTTACCAACCTCTAGCCATTAGTCATAGACTTATCAAAACTAGTCAAGCACATATAAACATTGAAAAATAAAATAAATTAGGTTCTTTCTCTAAAAGAATCACATGCAAAAATCTCCTTCAATATTTTTAAGCTCGATTAGCAACATTAAATGCAAGACTGAAAGAAAATTTTATGGAAGAGGTAGCAGATAAGGTGATGAAATAAAAAAAAAATATATACAATATTCCAAAAATCTAAGTAAAAAAGAAACTTTTTCAATGGGTATAATTGAAATTCATTGAAAACATAGAGATAAGTCAATATACAAAATTTGAGGAAGATTGGAGGTGATTTGGACTGATTTTGTATCAATATTCATAAATTAATCGAGTTCAAAAAATTCTTCTGCGACACATGTATCAAACATGTATCACACATGTATCTCACACACAGATATACATGTGATACACAATTGATACAAATATGATACATATGTGATACACAAATGATACACAATGTGATACACATATCATTTTTTTCTATGTTCAGTTTTTACTTCGAATATTCAATTCAAACCAACTCAAAACTTCACCAAATTATCCCAAACTTTGACCTTTTTTGGTACATATAGCTAATTGACTAATATTAGTAATATTTGGCTAATATTAGTAACATTTTAAGAATTGGCTAGTTTTTGTAATGAGCTACTTATAAATGGACATAGCTGGTAGTTTCCCTAAATAAAATCCGTTGCTCCCTAACCAAATACAAATCATGGATATGTTAGTATGCTTTTAGGCACACTCTTAATTAATCAAATCATCGTGATTATGTACACGTTCGCATGACACGATTATGATTTAAAAAATGAATATTTGTAGAAACGCTTTTTAGGCGCGCATTTAATCTATTATCATAATTTTGTACACGTTTGCCTGACATGATTATGATTTCCATAAATAAATCAAAGTATGCGTCTGCGCAATTTTGGCCGAACAATCCCAACGACTAATAAAGCGTGATAAATTGTCTACATGTACGCGTGACATGATTTTTAACGCGCCGAATAAAACAGGTTTACACATATGTGATCCGTTTTAAAGATAAATCCATAAAATGCCATAATTAAAACCGTTAAAAAAGGTAAAAGTACATAGGTTCTAAAATGAGTAATTAAATAATCTAATTAGGTTAGGTATGATTGAAGTGACCGTGCTAAAACCACGGAATCCGGGAATGCCTAACACCTTCTCCCGGATTAACAGAATTCCTTACCCGATCTTCTGGTTTAGTAGACTTTAAATAGAGTCAAATTTCCTTGATTTGGGATTTAAAATAAACTGGTGACTTGAGACACCATAAAATTATCCCAAGCGGCAACTCAGAAATTAAATAAATGATTTCATTTCGATTAATGTCACTTAGATTGGAAAAACTCCATATCCCCTCAGGAAAAATAAGGTGTGACAGCTCTGGCGACTCTGCTGGGGAACAAGAACCAAGAACTTCTAGTTCAGAGTACAGAATTCGAGCTTGTAATGTGATATATACTTGGTTTTATTGATTTGATTTTATTACTGTGTTTTGGGGCCTAATTTGCTAACTGCCGCTTATTTACCGCTTTGATATTATTTGAACTGTATTAAATTGACTTCTTACGCCTCCCTTCTGAGTCTTCTGAATTTATGGTGCACACGTGCGTGTGACCCACTTTTCTGTCAGAATTCATACTAATTAGAATGAGGCTGGGTCAGTAACTAGGCCAGGTAGATTTTCGTTCTCTCGGTACATTGTCCCCACCTCGGCTCGAGCTGTCCGCTTGGGTAAGCCAGGTCTAAAATACTCCCACAAGGATTTAAACCTAGAATAAAATAGCCTCATGCCGGATGCCTAGTAGGAACGATTGTTTGCATCATGTGCATTTGACTTTGAGGACTCAACACATGGGTTGGGTCTGTCTAGGACAGCTGTACTCGAGAATTGCATGACCATCCTGATGCATCTTATGTGCTACGTGTGCATTATGTTTGATTTGGTTTGTGCATGTTGACCGGTTTCTAAAAATAAAAATATAAAAAAATTGAGGAAAACCTAGAAGGAAGAAAATATGAGAGGGAAAATTTATCCGATTTTCGAAAAATCTCAGTATTCACCCCAAAAATATTATTACAAAATAAGCCTGAATTTTTCAAAAAAAAGTGTCATCTTATTCCTGAAATATTTCGAACTACGTGGGTCTGATTCTCACCGGATGTGAGATACATAGGCATCCTTCACAGGGTTCGGCCCTATTTTTGCAAAAATAACCAAAAGAAAGAAATGTGTCCAACATTTTTTTTGTCATAACAATAAGCCAACCCAACTTCGGTTAATCTCGAGCCGTTTCTGTCGAAATATCCTCAGAACATCTTCAAAATTATCGAAGGCTTGTTCTCACAACAACGGACATGTCTGTCAATTGGGAATCACTTTTACCATAATGCCCTTCCCCGGCCCTAAAGCTATCATTGCAAGTACGAAGGGGCCATAATTGCAAAATAGTCACCCTTTCCTCGACCACAATTGCAAAAATAGCCACCCTCTCTTTGATTTTTCTTAAAATTTAGTTATATACAAAAGATTATTTTACAAAGTGAGTGCATTGGTTCTGTCTTTTGAGACTAGTGTCAACCCTAATCTTAACCACCCACATGTACAAAATGAGCACTGTCCAGAATACACCGTTGACGGTTGTAGACGAGACTCCAATTCAGCTTCAGATGTGGTGGTATGAGTTAGGAGAAGATGGTCAGAAATGGGTCACCAAGCATCTGGGAGCCCTCATAGATATTATGAAAATTAAACCACGGGACGATTTATTGAGGCACTAGTGACCTTTTGGGACCCGGTTACAATGTCTTCCCTTATTTTGAGCTTACTCCCATTTTAGAAGAGATAGCTGGATATTCTGTGTTTGGCATGGATTTGAGAAACCAGAAGCTCATATTCTTGAGGGCTCTCTCTGTACACCGATTCTTCGACCTTCTGAACATCAGTAAGAAAATCAGAAAGACCAACATAGTCGAAGGATGCTATTCTTTCTACTTTCTGTACTCCAGGTTCGGGCAACCAAATGGGTTTGAAATGCATAAAAAGAGCCTTAACAACAAGCAGAACAAAGACACATGGCAGATTTACCGTCGCTTCTCCTTCATAGTGGCGTTTATGGGAATTATCGTTTTCCCAAACTAGGAGCGAACAATTGATACTCGCATAGTTAGGGTTGTACATGTC
Organism: Nicotiana paniculata; assembly: GCA_005239505.1. Taxonomy (NCBI): domain Eukaryota; kingdom Viridiplantae; phylum Streptophyta; class Magnoliopsida; order Solanales; family Solanaceae; genus Nicotiana; species Nicotiana paniculata. The sequence continues at coordinate 37,041 of ML321908.1, read as the reverse complement.
CTCACTACCAAAGAACATCATACTCTTGCCTCGATCATTCTATCAGACATTTATTGGGCATTGACTTTGTGTAAGCCAGGGGCAAAATTCTTCAAAGGGTGCAATATTTTGTTGCAAATGTGGTTGATTGAGCATCTCCGACATTACCCCAAGTTCATGAGCTATGGTCCGAGCAAGATAATTTCATTGATAGTTACGAAGAAAGAGTAAAAGATTATAACTCTCCATAAGGGGTGGAAGCCTGGATATCCCACATAAGATCTTTAAATGCAAGTCAAATTGAGTGGACTTTGGGTTGGCTCCCTGTAAGAGAGGTGATACACATGTCGGCCCTAAAAAATTATTTGTTGTTGTTGGGTTTGAGAAATGTCCAGCCATATGCACCATGGAGAGTTCTAAGACAGCTAGGAAGGTACCGAGTAGTGCCTGAAGATGAAGATTTGAGTGTGCAAGTGATTGAGCTACACCCCGAAGCCCCACTCCTTGAGGTTTTAATCCAACAAATTTGGAATGGTTGCCGCTACTTTAAAGATGATACCCAGGTGCCAGATCCTGCGAAAGGTGAGATAGATCTAGGTTACGCTATGTGGTTTGGGAAGACGTCTCGCGTGGATGATGAGCCAGAACCCGAGCCCAAAAGGCCCGTAAAAGGTCACATGTTCAAGATTTTAATGATAAAATCCAAGAACGCTTGGCTTGGGGTGAAAAGGAAAAGGGATACAAAGCAACTATTCATGCCTTAGAAGAAAATTTGAGAAACCTCAATTTTGAGAAAAACTTACAAGCACAAGAAGCAGAAGGTGAAAAGAAGAGTATGATCCGCGAGAAATGAAGCCCTCCGTGTTTGGCTTCAACAGATGAAGAAATCCTCTGAAGTGCCGGTGAGAAGTTGGAAAGACTAGAAAACCATTGCCAATCTGATAGAAAAGGTGCAAGATTATGATTCCATCTTGGCAAAGACTAAAAAGGCGTTGGACAAAGGCAAGGAAAAAATCATACAGTTAAATGAGAAGGCCGAATCAAATAAGGATCGCCAAGTAATAAAAATTGAAGAAGAGATAACTGAATTCGAGAGAAAGAAGGCCCATTGGGTACGTTCAGAAGCTCAGCTCCATGCACAGTTGGAAGAAATGAGAAGGTACAACAGACAATACCGACATGCAGATTTTGATAGGGAGAGGTCCCAGGCAAGACTCGAGCAGGCTAGACTTCGGGCTCAATTAGATTCAGCTTTAGATTGTGAGGGCCACATAAGAGAGATAGCCACCACTCGCCAGCAGCAATTACAAGATCGAGACCAGAATTTTCAGTACTTCAAAGAGCAAATCCATGATTTGGTTGGTTATACTGCTCAAAGTTATGTGAACTGCCAAGGGATGGATTATGAGAAGTTTTTGGAGCATGCATCTATGTTTTCCCGTCATCTTGCATCAGAGTTAGATAGGATGTACCGTACATTTGGGGATCAGCCCGGGCAAGCCCCACCATGAGCAGATGTGCCAGTGGTTGAAATCAGAAAGATTGTGGAGTTGAAACATAGTCTAGTTGTTAGTTTGAGTCATTGTTGAGTCTTTTTAATCATTATCTTTTAATCTTGTCAAAGTCTGTCAAGTCATTTTCTATGTAATGAGCTGATTCATGCGGCGTCATGATACATAGGCAGTCCTCCATTGGATGCGATCATAGCCATAATTAATCTATAAAAAAATTGAAAAAAACAAAAATAATAATAAATTTTAAAAAAAAGGGAAAGAAAAGAAAGCTCTAAATTCAAGATGAAAATAAACCAATAAGCCGGGATGAAGCATGAAGCCTTCCAAACTCATTCTAGAAATGAAAATGGCATTAGGTGCATGACATACAATGTGCGATTAATATCTGCAATATACTAACTCTAATATGTTTGTTGTTTGTCATCAAAAGATAAATTTAAACAGAGGTGGTTGGTTTGTGGTTTAAACTGGCGACTCACCCTTACAACTTGAGATCAAAATGAAAAAGTAGAATAGCAAACAATAGTGAGAATGAGTCAGATAATGCTGATGCCCATGAACAATTGGTCGAACAAGGTAGGGGACTTGTTGAAGAAGTAAGAGTGGTGAAATAACAATTGGCAGAGATGTACCAAGCTTCGGTGAATGGACAGGCACCACCCCCACTACCCATATGACCTTAGGATAATTTTCACAATGTATCAGTTGCAAATCAAGTGCCCATCTACATAACAAGTAACCCATTGTACCAACCTAGATTCAGTCTGAGCATTAACCTTCCCACTATCTCGAGTACCTCCATTCCACGTCCTCCAACCGCACTCCTCATAAATGACCCACATACTATACCCATTGTCCCTACTTTCACCATTCCTCAACCGGCTCTCGTTCAAAAGTTCAACAATGATCCACAACTGAATACTCATGATGCCCAACATTACTCTCCAGAACTGAAATTCAAGGTTCCAGATTCATACAAGCATACTCCTCTAAACATGTTCCCAATTGAGAACGAAAAACCCGACAAGAATATGGAACAAGAGGAAATGACCATAAAAATGAAGAGCTAAACAAACCATGAGAAACATATAGGGTTTGGGAGGCCACACGAGTGTTTCGTTTAACGATCTATGCATGTTCCCCCATGTTCATTTGCCACCCAGCTTCAAGACCCCTAAGTTTGACAAGTATGATGGGAATGGTGATCCAGTTGCCCATTTAAAGAGGTATTGTAACCAATTGAGGGGAGCAGGAGGCAAAGAAGAATTACTCATGGCTTATTTTGGGGGAAATTTAACAATAATTGCTTCGGAATGGTTCATTGATCAAGACATCTCTCACTGGCACGTTTGAGATTTTGTCCAATAGTTTCGGTACAATATTGATATAGTGCTAGACCGCTCCTCTCTCGTCAACATAAAGAAGAAACCAACAGAAAGTTTCAGAGAATATGCAATCAAGTGGAGAGAGTAGGCTGCTAGGGTCAAACCACCAATGAAAGAGGCAGAAAGGATCGACTATTTTCTCCAAGCTCAGGATCCTGATTACCTCCACTACATGTTGGCTGCCATAGGTAAACCTTTCGCTGAGGCGATTAAGATTGGTGAAAGAGTTGAGAATGGAATGAAATCGAGAAAAATATTGAGCTAGGCAGCCCTTAAGGAGACCACGCAAGCAATTCAAAGCGGGTCGGGCAGTTTCGGAAATTTGAAAAAGAAGGAAGAAGGATCCATGATGGCATCTGGGTTCGGGGGAGTTCAAAGAGGAATAGTTCCTTCTTATGTGAAATTCCAACAAAGACAATCCAATTCTCCTCAATATTACTATCTGCTTCAGGGTCCCCGATACTCAGTTCTCCCGCAATAATATACCGTGTTTAATACTCAGGCTTATGCAAGACCTCACAATCGCCAACAGTGACGGGCACCAATTCCTCAAGGCTCCCGTCAACTCTGGCCAAATTTTCAGGCACCATATAACCCTCGTCCTCGAAAGGAATATGTGAGAGAACAGGAGCTAAAGAAAGAGTTCACCCCAATTGGAGAATCATATACAAGCCTATTTCAAAAATTGATGCAGTTGTGGTTGATTGAACCTATCATGCCACGTTATGTGAATCCAAATTCGCAAGGTTTTGAATCAAATGCAAAATGTGAGTATCACTCTAACACTAAAGGTCATAGTAGCAAAATTGTTGGACATTAAAGAAATCCATTAAATATTTTATTGAATCAAAGGCAATTGTGGTGACAAACAATGAGGATCCTCCTAATATCACGAACAGTCCACTCCCAACTCATAATAATACACATTTTATTGGGATGATTTGTGATGATCGGGATTATAAGCAGTCTGGCAAGACAGAGATGGTTGTTGTAACCATAGGGAAAGAACCAAAAGTTATAGTAAGCCCACCGCAATTGGCACCGTTGATTGTGAAAGGTGCAAGTTGGCAGGTTTGGGAAAAACGATTTTCCATGTCCCTGGAAGCACAAAAAAGGTTGAGGTCCAATTGGGTGGGCCAAAACTTTACATCCCCGGGGCATTCAAAAGATCGTTCGAATAATGTTTTGAGAAATTTAACAAAGCCAGTCGTGATCCGACCTGTTGCACAAATCCCAGTGACAAACACGAAGGCTACTCCTCGGAATTATAACAAGATTGTCATGACATACAAAGGAAAATAGATAGTTGAAGAAACAGATGAAATGAGGGCTTAACTCGCTCTAGAAGGTGCTACTCACCAGAGGAATTGAGAAAATCTAAGCAAGCCAAGGAAAGTCACTTGCCAGTGAAAGAACCCCTTGCAGAAAAAGAAGCGGAGGAATTCCTTTAGAAGATGAAAATGCAAGACTACTCAATCATTGACAAACTAAGGAAAACCCCTGCTCAGATATCTTTGTTATCTCTGCTTTTGCACTCGAAAGAGCATCATCGTATGTTGATCAAAGCTCTGAAAGACAACGGTGAATCAGCTAGAAAAAATGGTTGAAAGATTCTTTGAAATAAATAGAATTACTTTCAGCGATGATGATTTGCCTGAGAAAGGTGCTGGGCATAATAGAGCTTTGCATCTTATGGTCAAATGTGAAGGGCACTACATAAAACGAGTCATGATTGAAGGAGACTCAAGTGTAGATGTATGCCTTCTTTCTACTCTACAACAGATGAACATTTACACTAACAGAATTCGGACTAGTAATGTCAGCATCAGAGCTTTTGATGGTTCAAGAAGAGACACTATTGGGGAAATCAAACTCACCATGACAATCGGCCCGGTTGATTTCAACATTGTCTTTCAAGTGTTGGATATGGAAACTTCCTATAATTTTCTTCTGGGAAGGCCGTGGATCCATATGGTCAGAGTTGTAGCATCCACCCTACATAAATTGGTCAAATTCGAGTATGACAGGCACGAAATTGTTGTTCATGGGGAGGACGACTCATCCATATATAAAGACCCGTCCCTTCCATGTATCGAGGATAAGGAAGGGTGTGGATCCATCATATATCAAGCTTTTGAGCTGATTGAGGTTTACTAAGTGGAAGAAGGAAAACCAATTCTGCATCCCTGTTTTTCAGCCACATCCATGATGGTAGCTGCGCTGATGTTGAGGAACGACTATAAACCAGGAAAAGGATTAGGATCCTCTCTACGGGGAATTGTGAACCATATTTCTCATTTTCAAATAAATATACCTTTGGCTTGGGTTTTAAACCAACATCAGCTGACATAGAAAGAGCCAAGGCTCACAAAAAGAATGGTTGGAATCTATCCAAACAAATCCCTCACATTGCCTACTTTTTTGTCAAGCCACAATTTGAAGAAGTCCAAAATCCTTCTACTCAGGATGACATTGATGAAGTTTGCCAAGGTCTCAAGGATATGTTCTATGAGATCAACATGGTTCAAGTTGGTGAGGGCCCTAGCCGTGCAAGTGTTCAGTTGATTAGTCCAGATACCTCACTCAACAACTGGGAAGCAACTCCTCTTCCCATTAGGAAGGAGTCTTGGTAGTTTGTTTTGTTGCTTTTTCTGTATTTGGATTATTTTAAGGGTTGATCCAGATATTTTAGTTTAATTGCTTTGCTTTGATTTTAACCCTTCTATCCTTTCGAATCCAATGAAAATGAAGTTCCAGTTTCATAGTAAAATTATGTTTTTTCATTTCCCTATTTTTTGTTAATTTCTTATCATTTTCAGTTTCATTAATGCTGTCTTTAAAAACATGACATGCACACGGATTTCATGCCCTGATCTTAAAAAGCCGTCTAATCTCGAAATAACGAATCAAGAAGATGAGTATGATGAAGATGAGGCTTTTAAGGAAATAAAAAGAGAATTGGATCAATTTGAAAATAAGCTTAAGCCTAACTTAAATGAAACTAATGCAATTAACCTGGGAAGTCCTTAAGAAACCAGAGAAACAAAAATAAGCATTCATACTGAACAAAAGATGAGAGATGCCATAATTCAAGTTATCTTCGAGTACAGAGATGTATTTGCTTGGTCGTATGATGTCACGACCCAAATTTCCCTCTGTTAGATATCGTGATGGCACCTAGTCTTAAGGACTAGGTAAGCCTAATATTCATGGAATAACAACAATAATAAAAAATCTAATATTTTTCTAAAACAAATAATTCTTTATACATTGCATATTCCCAAAACCCGGTAGTACAAGTCATAAGCTTTATAGAATTTACTACAACTTCTAATTACAACTGTTTGAAAGTAAGCAAAAAAAAAATAGTGTAAATGCAAAATAGGAAGGTGACTCCGAAGCCTGCGAGCGCAACGACAGGTTTACCTTGAGTTTCCTCAGCAAGAGTCCGCACGGCTACTAACGATCAATTCCTGGATCTGCACAAAAATGTGCAGAAGAGTAGTATGAGCACACAACAACGGTGCCCAGTAAGTATCAAGACTAACCTCAATGAAGTAGTGACGAGGACTAGTCAAGACACCCACTGGTCTAATAAACTGAACAAGTATAAATATAGGGATAAAGGGGAAAATTATATACACATAAAGGCTGCGCAATATAGCTAACAATACAGTGAATTCGATAAAGAAGGGAAAATAATAAGTATCAGCAGAAACCATGAAACAACACAAAGATTGAATAGAACAAAACAAATCTGGAATGTAAATATACAACACAGACATGTAATGTCTCAACAACTTTAACCACTTCTACATCAAATTCGTAGTCATCTCCACGAGGTTCTGAACCTCGGACAAATCACCATTTACGGGTCCCAATATTAGATCCCTAACACTTGGCATCTTGCACCCTCATTCGAGTGCTAACGGAATGGACGACTTATGTGCCAATTGGGTCATCTCCACCCATACGGTAAGTACAACAAGAGTATCTATACTTGACAACAACAAGGATCCCTAAATCCATTACTAGTACTTAACTAGGTGTATGCTTGTGCAGGTGTCCTAACATGATTCAATAACCCATAAGTATAAGGAAAGAAAAGGGCAACACGTACATTGTCATCTCACAAATTTCCACACGAATAAACTCACTCCATAAGTGTTTCAGTACACAATATCAACAACAAGGAATGCCCCCAGGCCAACACAAGTATCACAAACAATCCCTGACATACCCCACCTTGTCTCACCACGTGTGCAATAGTAAAGTATATGCCCGCGTTGTTTCGCCACACGTGCATAAGCATGTTCCCACCTTGTCTCTCCACATGCGCAACCCTCAATCTCATATCCCGCCTTATCACGCCGCATGTGCAATATCAATAGTAAACACGACATGGTAGAAACCTCGTGCAAATCCCCATATCAACAATCGTACGGCAGAAACCTCGTGCATCACCAAAACAAGTATAACAACAAAAATGGCAACAGTTCAAGATACAATAAATACATCAACTCAAGAACCTTCTATCACAAGATAGGCAAAACTAGTTCACGAGAAATAAACATAATAAGGAAAGCTAGGCATATTAAGAACCGCTCAACAAGGAAGGAAAATAGCATGTAAAAGTCGCACCTAAATGCATGGGTTAACAACAAGAAGTCAACACGAATCCGATAACTCTATTTACGGGCAAGTTAGTCTATCCAAACTTCCTTTAAGGTCGGCAGTTTCAAGGGTATTCAACAATTTCATTTAAGGACAAGCAACGTGAAAATAATCATAACCTCAGTTAAGACCAAACCACTATAGAATGAGATGAAGATAATTACAATTAGAGATAGGCAGTTAAGAAGACATAGCATGACAGTAAAAAGGAAATAAAATCTTCAGATAAGTCAATTAGGAGTCAAATAGGCAATAGGAGTAAATCCAAATAAAAATAAGAACTAATTCATGAAATATATATAATTCTAGATGGAGAACACTTTCCCAATCGAATTGTGTGAAAAACCCTCAAAGAATCGCTCAAAACCGAGCTCTACAAGTCAAGATATGAATAAAATGATCTAACCCTCATTTTTTTTGGATTATATTTTGTCTGCCCAGGAATTTGTGCATCGCGATCACCGAAGAAGCAATGCGATCGCGAAGAAGAAAATGGTTGCTTTTCCAAAACGTGCTACACAATCGCGTAAGGGCCTATGCGATCGCGTATAAGGGGTAGGCAGTCTTCTGCGATCGCGAGGTGAGTCATGCGAACGCGAAGAAGAAAAAGGAAGGCAACTCAGGTTTCTCATCGCGAACGCGACAATGAGCACGCGATCGCGGAGGTTGAAGATGCAAAGATACGTGATCGTGTGGGCCTTTACGCGAACGCGAAGAAGAAAATTGAGGTAGTCGGAAACAACACATCGTGAAAGCGTGAGGCTATCGCGATCCCGAAGGAGAACACCAGCAGCAGAAAATAGCAGTTCAAGAAATAGGAGGAATTGACCCGTAGCCCTCCCGAAACACACCTGAGGCCCTCGGGACCCCATCTAAATACACAAACAAGTCATATAAACTAACACCAACACGCTCGAGATTTCAAATCACATAAAACAACACCAAAACGACGAATCAAACCAAAAATCAAACTTAGGAATTTTCAAATCTTCAAATATCAACACTCGAGCCGAAACCTATCAATTCAACCCGGAATGACGCCAAATTTTGCAGACAAGCCATAAATGAAACAATGTACCTACATCCACTCTCGAAATTCCATTCCGGGCCCGATATCAAAATTTCACCTATCGACCAAAATCGCCAAAATTCTGACTTTCGCCAATTCAAGCCTAAATCTACCACAGACCTTGAAAACACATTTCGGACGCGCTCCTCAGCCCAAAATCACCATACGAAGCTGTTGACATCATCCATAACTCATTCCGGAGCCGTTTACATAAAATTCAAACCTCCGGTCAAACCTCATCGCTTAAACTTCCAAAACTGAAATTTCCTTCCAATTCGACTCCGGATCATCCGGTAACTAAATTCGAGCATGCACACAAGTTAGTATACACAATGTGAAGCTGTTCAAGACCTTACGCCACCGAACGGAGCTTAAATTTCCAAAATGACCGGTCGGGTCGTTACATATGATGACATGCTGGGTTTGAGTGTTGATTTAGTGGTTCATAAGCTTCCCGCATACACTAATTTTCCACTAATCCAAAAAAAAACAAAGGAAGTTTAAGACAGACATGAGTGATAATATAAAGAAGAAATCACGAAGCAACTAAGTGCAAATGTGATCAGGGACGTCCGATACACTACATGGTTAGAAAATGTTGTGCCAGTGCAAAAAGAGGATGGGAAAATCAAAGTTTGTGTTGATTATAGGGATTTAAACAAATCAAGTTCAAAGGACAACTTTCCCTTGCCCAACATTCATATCCTTGTTGAGAATTGTGCTAAACATTATATCCAATCTTTTGTGGATTGTTATGCCGGGTATCACCAAATTCTGATGGATGAAGAAGATGCAGAAAAAACAGCCTTCATCACTCCACGGGGAATTTATATTATAGGGTCATGCCATTTGATTTGAAGAATGCAGGGGCAACTTACATGAGGGCCATGAATACCATATTCCATTGCATAATGCACAAAGAGATTGAAGTGTATGTTGATGATGTGATCATTAAGTCCAGAACACAAGTTGACCATGTGAAACACTTGAAAAAGTTCTTTGAAAGGTTATGAAGGTACAATCTCAAACTCAATCCAGCCAAATGCACATTTGGAGTTCCTTCTGGGAAGCTCTTGGGTTTTATAGTTAGTCGAAGAGGCATTGAGTTAGATCCCTCCAAGATAAAGACCATTTGAGATCTGTCTCCCCCGAAGAACAAAACATAAGTCATGAGTTTACTCGGGAGGTTGAACTATATCAGCAGGTTCATCGCGCAGCTTACAACCACATGTGAACCTATTTTCAAGTTGTCGAAAAAGAATGCCGCTATGGAATGGACAACTGAGTGCCAAGAAGCTTTTGACAAGATTAAGGAATATTTTTCAAATCCCCCTATTTTGATCCCGCCGGAACCTGTAGGCCTTTGTTTTTATATCTGTCAGAAATGGATAGTTCCTTTGGTTGTGTTCTAGATCAATGCGATGCCACAGGTAAAAAGGAACAAACAATGTATTATTTGAGCAAAACGTTCACCATTTATGAGGCCAAATACACTCTTTTGGAAATGACATGTTGCGCATTAACCTGGGTCGCCCAGAAGCTTAGGCATTATCTTTTGGCCTATACAACTTACCTCATATCCCGTATGGATCCCCTAAAGTACAACTTTCACAAGCCGATGCCAACTAGCAGATTGGCAAAGTGGCAAATCTTACTCATAAAGTTTGATATCATTTATGTCACCTATACTGCCACGAAGGCACAAGCCTTGGCTGATCATCTGGAAGAAAACCTGGTTGATGATGAGTATGAATCTTTGAACACATACTTCCCAGATGAAGAGGTTAATTTAGTTGAAGAAGTAGTCCAAGATGACAGTGAAATTTGGAAACTATACTTTGATGCGGCCGTCAACATCAAAGGCATAGGAATTGGGGAAACTATTGCATCACCTATTTAGCAACATTACCCTGCCACGACACGACTTTGTTTCTTCTGTACAAACAGCACGGTAGAATATGAATCTTGCATCATGGGTCTGAACATGGAAATAAACCTAAATGTACATGAACTGTTGGTGATGGGAGATTTAGATTTGCTTATTCGGCATGCTCAAGGTGATTGGAGACTCGAGACATCAAGCTCATTCCATATAGACAATGTGTGGAATATCTTAGAAAAAGGTTCAAGTCCATCGAGTTCAGGTACATTCCTAGGTTTCACAATAAATTAGTTGATGCCTTGGCCACCATGGCGTCAATGCTTCAATATCCGAGTAATACTCACATTGACCCATTAGAAATTCAAATTCGGGATCAACATGGTTATTGCAATACAATTGAAGCAGAACCAGATGGTGAACCAAGGTACTGTGATACTAAACAGTTTATGAAAATAAGAGAACATCTGGGACATACTAATAGGGATCAAAGAATATCCGGGACATGCTAATAGGGATCAAAAGAGAACTATTAGGCGTCTCTAATGGTTTCTTTTTGAGTGAGGAAATCCTATACGAAACAACTCCATATTTGAATTTGTTGAGAAGTGTGGATACCAGAGAAGGTGAAATAATCATGAATGAAGTGCATTCAGGAGTATGTGATCCGCACATCAATGGTATGTTCTGGCAAAGAAAATCCTTCAGGCAGGATATTATTGGGTTACTATGGAGCGAGATTGCTTTCAGTTTGTTCACAAGTGCCACCAGTGTCAGATTCATGGTGACTTGATTCACTCACCTCCTTCAGATTTGTATCCTATGTCGGCTCTTTGGACTTTTGTTTCTTAGGGAATGGACGTCATTGGACTAATCGAGCCAAAAGCTTCAAATGGGCATAGATTCATCTTGGTTTCTATTGATTACTTCACCAAACGGGTGGAAGCTATTACATTGAAAGCAGTTACCAAGAAAGCAATAGTAGACTTTTTTCACTCCAACATCATCTCTCATTTCGGTATTCTAAAAATCATTATCACATATAATGCTGCTAATTTGAATAGTCATCTGATGAAGGAGGTATGTGAACAATTTAAAATTGAGCATCACAATTATACTCCTTACCGGCCCAAAGATAATGGAGCTGTTGAAGCTGCGAATAAGAACATCAAGAAGATTATTAGGAAGATGGTCCAAGGGTCTAGACAATGGCACGAGAAACTGCCGTTTGCTCTTTGGGATACCAGACAACTGTCCGTACATCAATTGGCGCAACGTCCTACTTATTGGTTTATGGCACTAAAGCGGTCATACCTGTTGAAGCGAGATTCCCTCTCTCCGAATCATTGTTGAAGTAGGGATCGAGGACACTGACTGGGTCAAGTCCCGATTAGAACAGTTGAGTTTGATTGATGAAAATCATTTGGTGGAAGTTTGTTTTGGTCAGTTAAACCAACAAAGAATGGCACACACTTACAATAAGAAAGTGCACCCAAGACAATTCAAGGTAGGACAACTTGTTTTGAAGCATATCTTTCTGCACCAGGAAGAAGCAAAAGGAAAATTTGCTCCGAATTGTCCAGGTCCTTACCTCATCAAGAAAGTATTTTCAAAATGAGTTCTACACTTGGCAAATATAGAAGGAAAGGTGAATGATATATCCTTCAACGCAGATGATGTCTGACATGCCTCTGTTGGGGCATTTTTATACTTAGCATTCTCAGGTTGGGATGACAAAAAACTATCATTCTCGCTACCAAACACTGGTCAAACCTAGTCAGCCCTTTGAAGCCTTGTGTATATTTCTTTGTTTTCCCCTCTTTTGGAACCAATGTACTTAATAAAAAAAAATCAAAACAATCGAAAAAACGAAAGTCATCAAAACAAGTTCATGTTAATTGAAGTACGTCCGACCTGATTCCGAAAGGATACATAGGCAACCTCACTCTGGGGTTCGGTCACACCAAAACAAAAATCCAGATTTTCCCATTATTCAAAGAAACTGGGACATGGTTTTATTTTATTTTTGATGGTTGTTCCGTCAAAATGGTTCCAAAAGTTGTAATTCAGTTGAATAGTTCTTTTTACCTTTCCCTGTTAAGACCTTCTGATCAGCGCTCGAGGATGCTAAGTTGGTATACTACGGTGATGCCTCAACCATTGTAAAGAGAGAAAAATAAAATGAGAATATTATTGGAGAAGACCTTCACATGCATTATAAGGCAATGACGAGTTGAGAGAAATACAAATGGCAGAGGTCAGTTGGTGAAAACCCACAAAGGGCATCATTGATCGATTTAGGTCTTCATATACCCCACACAAGCATGGTTAAGACAAAGAACTCAATTTCAAAGTAAAGTTTACAAGAGATTTCGAGAATTAGACGGTTCAGACGGATCTGGCATCCAGTCCAAAGTGTATGTCATGTTTATTGAAGTCAGCATATTCCTCCAAATAAGTCCTTTTTTTATTTTTTTCCTGAAACGGACACTTCTTGATTAAGTTGTAATACCTATTAGTTCACCTTCTTGTTTTCTTTTGTACTATTCTTTTTGAGTCATTTTCAGTCTAATTTTGTCAAAGCAAAACAAAGAAAATGCTGCAAAATTGGTTACAGTTTCCTCGTTATATAAAGCAAAGATTGCTGGACATAAACTGTATGGGCAAAGCCATAAAGCCATATGTGATTTTCCCTGACGTGCAAAAATCTTGAAGGACTAAACAATGTTTCAAGGGTCATCAAAAGTTACTCAGTTAAAAGTTATTTTGGGAGCAAGGTTGTTTGCACCATAAACACAAATGGGGATAGGCGCAAAATAGTCATGTTTTGATGTTGAGAAAGAATATCTCCATAAAGTAAAGATAGAATCTCCCGGCAATTTGTACGACCATCGACAGAGCCAGCTGTTCTAACAAGTGTAATGGACACTAGAGTAAAGTCGCCCAAGAGATCAAGGCCACAAACCAACCACCATTTTAAAACTAAAGAATCTTTCTTTGATCAGAATTGGAACAAAACAGTTTTAGGAAACAATTCGTGGAAAGATGAACATCACCAAGTGAAGTTCTCAAATACTTGGTTTCCTTATAATATACATGTAATAATGTTATTTTAGTTTCATTATAGGGAATCAATACCCTATCTTCACCTCAGGATACTACATTTCCTGGTTGCATTACTTTTTGCCAACATAGGGCGACATTCCCTAGTAGCATCTCAAAGCACCGCAAGCCTTATTTTATTGCCAACATAGGATACAACATTCCCTAGTAGCATCTCCGAGCGCCACAAGCCTCATTATATGCAACATAGGATATGACATTCCCTAGTAGCCTCGTAGAGTGCCACGATCCTCACCTAATTACCAACACATTGTACTACATACCCTGGCTGCATTACTTATTGCTGACTTAGGGTACGACATTCCCTAGTAGCATCTCAGAGCTCCACAAGCCTCATTTTATGCAACATAGGATACGACATTACCTAGTAGCCTCCGAGAGTGCCACGAGCCTCATCTTATTGCTGAATCAAGGTACTAATCCCCTGGTTGCCTTCCTTCCTGTTGACATAGGGTACGACATCCCCTATTATTCAAAAAAAAACCCATGTCTTTTCAATTCTTTATTCTGCAATAAAAAAGATAGATTAATGTATTTTCAATAACTCAGAAAAATTTCCTAGTGCAAATTGGGGCAGAAATGTTTTGTTCCTTTTGTTTGTTTGTGATGGATTGTAGGTTTTTCTGCAAAGCACGAATTGGATGTGGAAAAAATAAAATTCCAGTACTTTCCAAAGAAAGTGGAACGTTTGATCTCAATACCAGCTGCAATCAGCTTTGGCATAATGCATGCGGAGACATAAGGTCTCAAGATCCATCTTCTCATTATCTAATCAAGAAACAAGCATGTGAGAATATTTCATAGTTTGTTGCAGCGAGAAAATCAAGTTTCAGTCTAAAGTCAGTAGGGGAAGCAAGTCAAGAATCGAGATAAGACTCCACATGGCATTTAGATAGGAATTTTATAACTCTTATATTTCAAGAGTATGTAATTTTCTTTTCATTTTGATGTAATTGTAGGAACCATGGATTGGAACCTCGACGGAACCTCAATTGACTCTCCTTCTAAGCATACTCCATCACTTTTCTTCCACTTGAACTACACGTGACCTGATTCCCTTATAACCTAGAATATGTTGGCTACCTAAAACCAAGGCTCGATCAAATTTTTTTCTTTTACCTTCTTTTCCTTCTAAAATAATAGTGCGGTAAAAAATCAGCCACCTTATTCATTTTTGTAACGACCCGACCGGTCATTTTGAGCTCTAGCGTGTCGTTCATCGGTTTAAGCCCGTGAGCAGCTCCATTTCAGGTATTATGACTTTTACGTGTGGTCGAAATTGAATTTTGGAAAGTTTAGAGTTGATTTGGAAAGAAAATTCTCATTTCAGAAGCCTTAAGTTGGAAGAATTAACTAAGATTGAAATTTTGAGTAAACGATCTCCGAATTAGGATTTGAAGGTTCCAACAGATTCGTATGATGATTTCGGACTTGGGCGTATGTCCGGATCGGGTTTTGGATAACCCGGGAGCATTTCGGCGTATAATGTGGAAGTCAGCATTTTTGAAGGAATTTCCTAAGTTTGGCTTGAAGCGTATTTTAGTGATGTTGATGTCCATTTGGGATTCCGAGTCTAGGAATAGCTTTGTATGGTGATTCTGGAGTTGGGAGCGTGATCGGAAGTGAATTTGGATGTCCGTAGGTCATTTTGAAGTCATTTGGCTAAAGATAGAAATTTGAAGGTTTTTGAGAAGTTAGACCGAGAGTTTAACTTTTTGATATCAGGGTCGGATTCCAATTCCGAAATTTGGAGCATGTTTGTAAGGTCGAATATGACTTGTGTGCAAAATTTGGGGTCAATCGGACGTGATTTGATAGGTTTCGACATCGGATGTAGAAGTTTAAAATTTCAAATTTCATAAAGCTTGAATTGGAGTGTGATTCGTGGTTTCGATGTTGTTTGATGTGATTTGAGGCCTCGAGAAAGTCCGCGTTATGTTTCTGAACATGTTGGTATAATTGGATGGGGTCCCGGGGGACTCGGGTGGATTCTGGGTGGTCAACGGATCAATATTTGAAGTTGAGAAAACTGAAGTTGCTGGTGTCTGGTGCAACCACACCTACGAGTCTTTAGCCGTAGGTGCGGACAATGGGGCACAAGTGCGATGTTGGGCTGGAGCTGAGGAAGCCGCAGGTGCGGGAGATTGGTCTTACCTGCGGGAGCGCAGGTGCGGAGGTAGGATCGCAGGTGTGGAAATGAGGCTGGGCAGAATGTTTTAAAACTGAGATTGTTGGTCATTTCTCTCATTTTTCTCATGGCTTAGGCGATTTTAGGAGGGCTTCCAGAGGGGAAATTCATCATCAATATCAAGATAAGTAATTCCTTCATGTTTCTAAGTTAAATACAAGGTTGTTGCATGGAATTCTACATGGAAATTGTGGAAGAATTTGGAAAATATTGAAGAAAACCTAAAAATGATAATTTGGATTTTTTAGCCATGAATTTGAGCATGAAAATTAGAGCAAATCGTATAATTGAGTTAGTAAAGCTATGGGTAGAATTTATCTTCGAGAAATTTCAGATTCCAGGCACGTGGGCCCGAAGGCATTTTTGTCAATTCACTGAGCGGAGTTGGGGAAGTATATAATTTGAATTTGTTGCAAGTATTAGGATGAATTTTCATTGCTTTTCCCGTTATTTGGTAGTTTTTGGGGCGTTGTGCATCCATTAGTACGTGCTATTATCTTCGGGGGCTACGTACGCACGAGGTGATGGGAGTCCGTGCGTAGCTACTATTATGCCATGTTCGGGTAGTCTAGGACCCACTAGCATGCCTTATGTGTTGTACCCGTGATCCTTCCTATATTATTTGACTGCTAATATAATCAAAATTGTAATTTAATACCTAAAGAAGACTAGAGTTCATTTTCTTAATCAGTTGGAAAGAGAATTGTTTCCCTCAGTGGATAATTGTATACTTGATAAGGTGATATTATTGAATATTATTAGACTTGGAAAATGAATTTTGAGAAAGGATTTAAGCAATATTATGTTCTTTCAGTTCAGTTGCTGTGTTTCTAATAAATTTAATGGCTATGCTCAGGTTGTGATGATGTTTAAAATTGATTATCGCGCGATGTCGATGTGATGATAGAATGCTTTCCCATAGGTTGGGGGTGATGAATGTCTTAGAGGGAGGTCTTCTCAGAGTGTGATTTCGAGATTTCAGTAGTTAGATTCCGGCGGAAGGAAGGCAATTGATCTATAGATGACCAGGCTTTGGATTGATAAAGTAGTAAGGCTTGGTGTTTTCAAGTAAAGTGGAGTATTAATCTATGATGTGTTATCGTCGTCCTTGATCGAATGGAATGTGTTAAGTTCGTCAGTGCCATGGTTTCTTCGGGTGCATGGGCGCCATAGTATGGTGAAGGAGTATTGAAGAATGCGGTTGGCAGAGAATGATATTGAATTGAGGCTAGGCGGTGGTTCCATTTCTAGGAGGCCAGGTGTAGGAAGCAAAAGTCGAGCAGTCGCAAAGTGGGGAGCGGCGGCATAGTAGTGAATTAGAAGGTATTGTAGCACAGTTAGTAGATGTCCATGGGGAGCGGGCGGACTGGTAAGGTTGGTGAATGAGAATGGGCTTATGATGGAGTATTGATGTCGTAGAGATAGTGCAGTATGGTGTCGTTGGAAGGTGTCAGTTGGTGAATTACATAGATGGGTTACCTCCTATGAGTAGGTTAGCGGTCGTGTGGTTGGCAAGTCTCTGTGAGGGATTCTAGTGGCTGTTCAGTAGGAGGCAGGATGTGTGAATGATGCTAGAGAATTTGATTAATTAGGGAGTGCTAGCAAGAGAATTGGACGGATTGGTTGAGCAAGATTCATGTTAACAAAGGAGAAAGGATCACAACAGGGTCTAGAGTGGTGCCAGGAGTAGCTTCGGGTTAAGTGGGGGAGTCCCACCACCTGTAGATGGGTTGTATGATTGTGTCCTCATGGGGTTGTGGATTGTCGGCGTAATGGCAAGTTATTGCAACTAAGGGAAAGGAGTAAAATGGTGATTGTGCATGGGATTCGATGAATATGTGCAAGCTGGTCCTATTGGGCCAGGGGTTAGGCCTTGGAAGATTTAGAATTTATGCTTAAGGCATGGGCGAGCTGTAGGATAGCGACTCAGTCACGCGCTTCATAAAAAAGGGTGTTCATGTGCTAGAAGAGACTTGGAGTTGTTGTATTCAGGGTCAGTTAGAATGGGTGACTCTCAATAGCGGCCCTAGTAAATTCGGAAGTTAAGAATGCGGTGTTTAAGGGTTCCAGGCAGCCGTATGATTAAGGATTGAGCTTTTGCAGTGTAATTTCAGGGAAAGGGAAATGGTTTGAGTGTTCTATGTTATTTTCAGCATGTAGTATTGGAGGAGTGAGAGAAATAAACTTCGGGTTGTAGAAAGATTATCAGGAGGGTATGAGACATATTGCGGGATTTAGGCAGCATGGTCTCGTGAATCAAGGTCACTCGGGATGAGTGAGGGTTGAGTTTGCTATAAGTTGAAGGAAGTTACTATTATCCCTGAGGCAATTGAAGATGATTAAAAGAATATAGATTGATTAGCCATGATTGAAATGGCACATTTACGGCAGTGATCAGTTCCTTCAATGTGATTAAGTTATGTATGTGGTTTGTGTCGGTTTGTGCCGGTGTGTGCGGGGCTTGCCGGTCGTCTTAATAGATTTCATGTAGGAGCATTCAAGAGTTATGGCCTGTCAGGAGTAGGCAGATCCCGGAAGGGTTATGGTGGTATAGACTACTACTTAAGGATTTGCATGTTGGGTGATTGTGAGAATTCACTCGTGTGTTGAGATGGTACTCTTGAATTGAGTTAAGTAAAAGGTTTCTGTATGATGAAGTGTTCACCGATTGGTTGTTTAGAAGTTATGATGGAATTCTTGCACTATTTCATATTGGCATGTTAGGTGCGGTAAGCAGTATGTAGCTGGGAGTAAGAATCAAGATTGCGGTTCGGTGTTAACGAGGATGTCATGAGCTCGGATGAGCAAGAAAAAGTGATTTGAAAGTTCAAGAGTAAGCTGGTGTTAACTTCAGTGTCATTTGAGATCGATATTCGGTGAAAGGGGCTTTGTACCCTGGTCATGGGTTCTTGATGTGTTTTGCGGCCTTAGTGTTGGCCCAAGAAAGGAAATAGTTTTGAAGATTGACAAAGGAACTCCGAGATGAACCAGGTCCATCACAGGTGACATAGACCAGCAGAGTTAAAGGCACATGAGATGCACATGCATGAGATAAATGTATTCTGGTAAAATTGAGATATCTTCTGATCGAAAAGATTGCAAAAACGAAATTGGAGAAGGACTTCTTATTCAATAAGAACAGAATCTAAGATAAAGAAGGATTTAGGAGTTGAGTTTGACTAGAACTCTTCTACCAAGGAAGAGTAGCATTAGGATTCTAGTTAATTCCTTATCTACTAAATCCTATATATATTGCAAAATGTTCTTATTGTAGAGAGACACACAAAAAAGAAAATTTATCAAGAATTGAGAGAGACGCACAAAAACAGAAATTTATCAAGAATTGATAGCAAAATTCGTGAAGAAATTTTGCAACCGGTTCGAGCCAAATTGGAGAGTGCGAATCTGGAGCTACTTGAACCAGTTCCATCTGTTGTCTTTTAGTCTAGTTTATTTGTAGTAGGTGATTACAAATTGTACCTTTCAGCTTTATCTAGAAGCAATTGTAATAGGTACTGAGTGTTCAAGTTATAGTTAACTTGAAGTTTGTCACAAATAGCTAGAGGCTATTTTTCCAAAAAGGGTTAGAGTTAATCCTTAGGTTTACAAAAGAGTTTATTTTGTAAATGCTGTTTGGCTCATTGTTGTAGTGAAGTGTTTGGAGAAAATCCTACTGAGTAGTAGGTCGTATTTTTTCACCTTTTGAGCCATGTGTTTTCCACATAAAAATCTCTGTGTTCTTTACTTTTCTGCATTTATTATTCCGCAATAGTACGAGTTGGAACACATAGAAGAACCAGGTCCTTCTATAACGACATCACTCGAAAATTGGACACCACACAAATCACCCCCCCTCTTGTGTGGTATTGACGTATAAAACATCAATTGGTATCAGAGCAGGTTATCCTTGAAGAGGCTAATACCTTAGGAAAAGATCAAGATGAGTGCGCTACCTGAAAAGTGTAAAGAGAAATCCACCACTAGTCTACCACTATTCAATGATCACTTGCAGATGATTGATGGATGCTTCAAATGTGGTAAAAAGAAACACATGATCAAGAACTGTCCTATGTGGGAAGTCGAGTGGAAAAAGGATAAATCTAAAAGAAGGAACAGAAAGAAGGAACATGTTCATGACAAGAAGAACTACAACAAAAGGTCATCCAAAGTAATGGTTGTTGAACGAGCTCTTATAGCAGTTCCAGAATCTGAAGGTGAACCTGATGAAGAATCCGAGATAAGTTTCTGGACCTTAAGGATAAAATTAAACTCCTTTCTAAAGATAGACTATTTGAATTTTTGCTAATTTTAATTGATGAATCTAAGAATATAAATTCTGAAAAAGAACAACTTTCAAAAGAGTGTAACTTTTTAATAGAAGAATGCAAAAACCTGAAAATAAATATTTGTAAAACTGAAAAGGAAAATAATACATTGAAGAACCAAGTTCATGCACTTGATACAACTGTATCAGAACTTAGATCTGAAAATCTAAAATTGAAGTTAGGAACAGGTAAATAAATAGCTAGTGACACACAACTCTCACTAGAAAAGGATCTAGGAAAGGTAAAAGATGAGCTTTATAAAAAGGATGAACTGGTAATAATCCTGAAGGAGGACTTGANTTTGTTCTAGGGAAAAATAGGCTGCCAAGTTGGGCTAAAAAGAATGTGATTTATCCTTTTGCCTATAGAAAGGGACCCAAACTAGTTTGGGTTCCTAAGACTAACCTTGATTTCCTTTTGCAGGTTCAAGTGAAGGGGAGAAACCAAATATGGTACATGGATAGTGGCTGCTCAAAGCACATGACAAGAAGCAAGGACTAATTCCTTTCACTTGAGAACCTCAAAGGAGGTAATGTCTCCTTTGGAAATGGGAAGAAACGTGAGATCATTGGGGTTGATAAGGAACAAGATGATGAAGAGATTGGACTAGCAAGAAACTCAAATGATGAAGTCACAGTCCAGCCTGAAGCAGCATCACAGGATGGAACAGGTGATGGAACATGTCCTTCCACCCAGGGCAACGTGACAGGGGGAACTGACTAGAGAGGAGCTGATCCTCAAACCTAGAGGGAACCTGTCCATGAACCTATTCCTCATTGACAAAACCAGGAAGGAACATCCAAAGAAATTGACACTCCTATTGCAACATCCACGAAATTGGATATGGATGAACTCGGTTCATCTGTTGATCAGAAGATGTATAGGGTAATGATTAGCTCTTTGTTATATCTAACTGCTAGCAGATTTGACATTTTTTTCAGTGTAGGCCTTTGTGTTGGATTCCAGGAAAATCCAAAAGAGTCTCACTTGTCTGCTCTCAAGAGGATCTTGAGATACCTAAAAGGCACCACTGACCTTTGTCTGTGGTATCCATAAGGTAGTAATTTCAACTTAGTGAATATGATGATGTTGATTATCCAGATTTTCTTGTGGATAGAAAGAGCACCTCAGGTATGACACAATTTCTTGGCTCATGTCTTGTGTCTTGGGCCACCAAAAAGGTAAGATTCTGAAGGCTTATCTACTGCTGAAACTGAGTGTATTGCTGCTGCCTCATGTTGTGCTAAATGTTGTTGATCAAACAACAATGAATGGATTGTTGGATTGATGTAGGTTGTATCACTATCTTTTGTGAAAACACTAATGCAATTAGTATGACCAAGAACTCGGTTCATCAAAAAAGAACTAAGCACATAGATGTTAGACATCATTTTAAGGGATAATTATGAGAAGGGATTAATCACTATTGAGTTTTATGCTACTGATAAATAGATTGTTGATATCTCTACAAAAGCACTGAGTATAGAGC
Source organism: Nicotiana paniculata (assembly GCA_005239505.1). Classification (NCBI taxonomy): domain Eukaryota; kingdom Viridiplantae; phylum Streptophyta; class Magnoliopsida; order Solanales; family Solanaceae; genus Nicotiana; species Nicotiana paniculata. Next base: position 15,416 of record ML321908.1, on the reverse strand, counting down.
ATTTTGAAAGGAACATGTTACTATTAGGGATGATTAAGATCACCTCATTGAACCAGTTCAGAATGTACATGAAAAAAAGGGAAAAGGAAGAATGAAAACAAAGAAAAAAAATTTGGCTGGAAAAGTCTGAAACGGGTGTAAATAATCAGATTAACAATTGCTCAGTCTCATACTGTAAAAAGTATAATCGTATGCCATTTTTTTATATGAATCACTGATCACAAATGAAAATTTTCTATCTTTGCAAATTGAGGCTTGATCAAGAGGATTCTGAAATGATGAACCTGATTCATCGTGCTGGTTCATCTGAATGGCGAGGTATGTGTTTTACACTCTGCACAAGTTGAAATACTAATATTTAAATCATGAGCAGAGTCCTACTCAATACCAAAATCTTCAAAAGCCTATCCAATTGACTTTGAACCAGTTCCGTTTCAACAAGAATCCTCACCAAATTAAAATACTTAGATTCTAGGGAAGCCTTAACCGTATATTCAAAACTAAAATTTCATTCAAGCCATTCCCTCCCTTAAAGAACCATTCCCAAATTTTTTATGACTCTTTCAAGTCGGCGACTGAGGGGGAAGAAACTGGGTGTTCCAATTCTGAACAGGTAACTTCTGTACCACAACCTTCTTCTGAGGTCATTTCTGAGGTCATACTGGTTGAGTCTGTGGTAGATGTTGAAATGCCTGAGACAAGAAGGAGAGGAGGTAAAAATAAAATAGAAAAATAAAAGGAGAGTGAGGGAGTACGGAGTAATAAGAAGGGAAAAGGGAAAGAAGTGGTTGATTCTTCACCCACCTCTGAATCTGTTAGAATAAATATTTGTGGTGTTGAGCCAGAAAAGGAGGAAGAAAGTAGAAAGAACGCAGGGGGAAGTGAATCAGGAGAAACCGCTGAAGGGTTAGTAAATTTAGGAAAGCACACAGATGAACCTGGTTCATCTACTGAGGAAACCCTGGCGGATCTGCTGAAAATGTTAGGCGATAATTACAATCCAAAGAAGAAAAGAACTCCTAAAGCTCAAACGTCTGGAACAACAAGAGAAAGTAAGAAAAGAAAAGTTGCTCCTTCTGAGACTTCTAATATTTCTCTTCCAAGAGGAAGAACTACAAGGATCAAGGTAAAGAAAAGTGAGGATGAGTTGAAGAGAGCTTTAGAGGAGAGTAAGAAGAAAAGAGTGGAAAAAGGGAAAGAAAAGGTTGTTGAGCCTATTGAGGCTGTTGAAGTGGATGAGATGGACCTGGTCCATCAAAGTGAAAAAGTGGAAAAGGTAGAGGTTCAGACCCCTAAGCTCAAGAAAGAGAAGACTTCCTCAAAGAAGTCTTCATCTGTTTCTAAGTCTGCTGAACCATCCATCTTGGCTAAATGAACCAGGTCTGTAGTTTTTCCAAGCCTTAATTTCCTAGCCTGCCTAGAACTTTCAGTGACCCAGATTCAGAATTTTTGTTTGTTGCTCATGTTTTAACTGTTTTTGTTTTACTTTGTGGATTGTGGCAGAACCGTATTCGCTCTATCAATGAAATTTGATGCTTTTTGCTCTGATTCAGTATCTCTATTTTTTGATAGTTTGAATTCTTAGTTGATTATTGATGATTAATCCATGATTGCGTATGCAGTTGCCCAAATGGCCATGAGTAAGTGTTAAAAATCTGGGATTCACACAATTGTTTTCGCAACTTTTCGATGATGCCAAAAAGGGGAAGATAGGTTGTGCTCTGAACATGTGATATTTATAACCTAATGAACCTGGTTCTTTGTGATAAATGCTTAATACTCTTATGTGTCTCAATGTTGGAGTAAGCTGAAACAGGCCTAAAGCACAAAGTTTGTTATCATCAAAAAGGGGGAATTTGTTGGCCCAAGAAAGGAAATAGTTTTGAAGATTGACAAAGGAAATCCAAGATGGACCAGGTCCATCACAGGTGACATAGATCAGTAGAGTAAAAGGCACATGAGATGAACATGCATGAGATAAATGTATTCTGGTAAAATTGAGATATCTTCTGATCGAAAAGATTGCAAAAACGAAATTGGAGAAGGACTCCTTATTCAATAAGAACAGAATCTAAGATAAGGAAGGATTTAAGAGTTGAGTTTGACTAGAACTCTTCTACCAAGGAAGAGTAGCATTAGGATTCTAGTTAATTCCTTATCTACTAAATCCTATATATATTGCAAAATGATCTTATTGTAGAGAGACGCACAAAAACAGAAATTTATCAAGAATTGAGAGAGACGCACAAAAACAGAATTTATCAAGAATTGAGAGCAAAATTCGTGAAGAAATTTTGCAACCAGTTCGAGCCAAATTGGAGAGTGCGAATCTGGAGCTACTTGAACCAGTTCCATCTGTTGTCTTTTAGTCTAGTATATTTGTAGTAGGTGATTACAAATTGTACCTTTCAGCTTTATCTAGAAGCAATTGTAATAGGTACTGAGTGTTCAAGTTATAGTTAACTTGAAGTTTGTCGCAAATAGCTAGAGGCTAGTTTGCCAAAAAGGGTTAGATTTAATCCTTAGGTTTACAAAAGAGTTTTTTTTTGTAAATGCTGTTTGGCTCATTGTTGTAGTGAAGTGTTTGGAGAAAATCCTACTGAGTAGTAGGTCGTGTTTTTTCACCTTTTGAGCCAGGTGTTTTCCACGTAAAAATCTCCGTGTTCTTTACTTTTCTGCATTTATTATTCCACAATAGTACGAGTTGGAACACATAGAAGAACCAGGTCCTTCTATAACGACATCACTCAAAAATTGGACACCACACAAATCACCCCCTCTTGTGTGGTATTGACGTATAAAACATCACTTAGGGTGGTCGGTGTTATGGATGTGCAAACTTGTTACCTCGTGGAAGGTTGTGGGAGTGTGACCACGGGGAGATTGTGTAAGTGTGACATGTAGTCACCTGATTGGTTGAAGATTTAGACCAAGTATAAGGGAGTGCAATATTGCTTATTTGACTATTTATGCTTAGAAGGCGTTGAGTTCATTTAGTTGTGGATTGTGGGGTATTGTCCCGGCTATGATGGTTTTTCTCGCGTATTATGAGAGAAAGGGGGTTAATATGGACCCAGGTAAGGCTATTAGCCTAGTTTGGTGTGAGCAAGATAGACTCGATGTTTGTGGATGGATTTAAATATGATTATGGGTTTCATGTGAGGCAAATATGTTCATTTCAGTATAGCGCTCCTCAAGGAGGGGTGTTGGGATATCAGGTGTTATCCTGTCTTCGTCAAATTTAGGTAATATTGTGATCTTGCCTGTAATATCAGACTGCTAATTTAATCGAAATAGTAATTGAATACCTACAGAATACTAGGGTTCATTTTCTTAATCAGCTGGAAAGAGAATTGATTTCCTTCGTGGGCAATTGTATTCCGGATAAGATTATATTATTAAATATTATAAAAACTTGGCAAATGAATTTCGAGAAAGGATTTAAATACTATTTTGTGGTTTTGAAAAGAGAAATCAGTCATTTACTTGAGTATTATTTTTCCGACGTATTCGGGGTGGACTGTTGATTGTGCATGACTGCATGTGACCGTTTCGCAATTTATATTCCGCGAGCGTAGTGTTATTTTCCCCACTCTCATGGGAGCGGGTCGTACGCCACGGCAGATTGAAAAATGCACTTATGGTACGGGCCATTCGACCCTCGGCAGTGCATAGATATGATTATTTTATGGCAAAGGTGCACTTATGGTTCGGGCCGTTCGACCCTCGGTAGTGCACATACATGATTATTTTTATGGCTCAGGACGATTGTCCTTATCCCATATGCGCATGCTAAATTGTTAACTGTTTTTCATGGATTTTGAAGTGATAAGATATTTGGGGGAAAATAAAGAAGAAATTGTTTATTTAAGATATTTGGGGGAAAATAAAGAAGAAATTGTTTATTTAAGATGTTTGGAGGAAAATGAGGAAGTAGTAACTGTTTATCTACTTCCAGTATTTACTTGGATTTCAGTGCCTTATATATTTGCTACTTTACAACCTTTACATGCCTACCGTGCTCATCATATTCTGTTTAATTAATTTGTTGGACCTTAGTGAGTGTCTAATTCGACCTCTTGTCACTACCTCTCTGAGGTTAGGCGGGCGACTTACTGAGTACACGTTGTTTTCGTACTCATGCTACACTTCCTGTGCATTTTTATTGCACATGTACTTTAATAGCGACGTGGCTAATTGGAGACTTAGTCGAGTTGCATCATCCGGAGGCGATCCACAGCTGACAGAGTCTCCCTCATATTGCATTTATTTCCATGTAAATTCCTTGTCCAATTTGTATTTCGGACAAGCTTCTTAGAATTTGCTCATGTACTTGTGGCTCCGGGTTCTGGGATGTGTTGGGACATAGGTTGCTGAAATGGAATATATAAACCATTGTATTTACTTAACGGATTTTTATTTAGTTATTATGTAACAAAGTGAAAGGTAATGATTTTCATAAATGTTAAAACATAAATTTATTTGAACTAATTAATGATTGGCTTGCCTGGCGGTGGTGTCCGGCGCCATCACGACCTTAGTAGATTTTGGGTCGTGACATCAGGTTAAGGCTCTACTGGATTTCTAAATAAGTCAGTTTAAAACAGTACAAAATATAGGTAATGTCTACAGTAAACAATTTAAGAAAAACAATATAAGTTTACAGTAAGAAAATCCTCGGCTCAACATAATATATCACAAAGCGGAATCTCCCGTGATATCGGCACGTAGTTCCAAATGATTATGCAGTACAAGGGGGAAAGCTCCCGGAATACGTCCGTAGTCCCAATTTAAATATGCAATACAGGGGGAAAGCTCCCGGAATGCGTGCGTAGTCCCAATTTAAATATGCAATACAGGGGGAAAGCTCTCGGAATACGTCTGTAGTCCCAATTTATATATGCAATACAGGGGGAAAGCTCTGGGAATACGTCTGTAGTCCCAATTTAAATATGAAATACAAATGAATGTCGGATAAGGTTTATTTAAGCAGTTCAGGAAAAAAGTCACAGGAAAGACAAAGGTTAGGACTAACTAAACATGGTACACATAGTATCAAATAAGGAATTTAGGTAAAACAGGTAGACATGCTCCTTCCTAATCTAAGCTACACAAGTAGAACATTAAACAGTGAAATAAGAGTGAAATGATTTATGACATGGAAGGAAAAGTGGAATTTTAGCAACAACGTCCCGTGCACGTACTCGTCACCATGCGTACATGGCACCCATACAACAAATAGTATCAAAACAACCTAAGGGGAAGTCCCCAACACAGAGTCAGGTAAGCCACTTACCTCGACTGCTCTACTCAACTCAAAACCACACTCTTGCCACGAGTACCTGACTCCGAATGGCCAAAATCTATTCAATTCAATTGCATAATATAATTATCATTGTAACCAAACGATCTAGCTAATTAGTTTAAGGCTAATACGCAAAATTAAGAAAATTGCCCAAAAATTCCCCCGGGCCCACATCTCGGATCGAGTGAAAGTTACAAATTTAGAACACCCATTCACTCACAAACTCACTCGAACAAGAATCATCGAAAACCGACGTCAAAATCTCATTAAATTTTCAGACTTCTATTTGGGGAACCTTCCTCCCATTTTTCATGATTTTTCACCCAAATTCATTGATTATATGGAAGAAATTGCTATAGATTTATGATATATTAGTGAAATAGGTTAGGAATCATTACCTATGAGTCTTCTTTTCAAAACCCACTATAAATCGCCTAATCCCGAGCTCCAAATCATTTTAGATAATATGAATTTCAAACCCTCGGATTTTGTATAAACATCCCAGCAATTCCGCACCTTCGAATCATTGGACCGCACCTACGTTCCCGCACCTGCGGAAAATACATCGCAGGTGCGAAAAATCCTTAAGTGGTCTGGGACCGCACATGCGGTCACTGGGCCGCATCTGCGACTCGGCATCTGCGGAACTCTTGCCACACCTACGAGCCTGGATGACCCCGGTCAATTCCGCACTTGTGATGCCCCCCTCCGCACCTGTGTGTCCTCACCTGCGGCTCCCCTTCCGCAGGTGCGAAGCACCAACACCAGCAATGCTTCAGCTGGTTTTAAGTTCAAAAACCATCCCGCTGAGCATCTGAAATATCTCTGAGGCCCCCGGGACCTCAACTAAACTTACTAACCAGTCCTAATACTTTATCCAAACTTAGTCGGGCTTTCAAAACACATCACATAACATCAAAATAACCAATTATGCATGGCTTCAAGCCTAAGAACTTATGAATTTTCCAAAATCTACAACCGATGTCGAAACACATCAAAACTAGTCCGAATGACCTCAAATTTTTCACACATGTCATAAATGACACTAGGGACCTACAGCCACTTTCGGAATTCTATTCCGAGACCGATATAAGAATTTCACCTATTGGCTAAAATCGCCGAAATTCTAACTTTTGCCAATTCAAGCCTAAATCCACTACAGGCCTCGAAAACACATTCCGGGCACGCTCCTAACTCCAAAATCACCCAACGGAGTCGACGAAATCCCATTCCGTACCCGTCTTCCCACAGTTCCAACTACAGTCCGATTTCTAAAGCTTAAACTCATATGTAGGGACTATGTGTCCAAAAACTCTCCGAATTTCGCAACTAATCATTCCGACAAGTCCCTTAAGAAGATATAAAGGTGGGAGAAGAAATTATTAGGGGATCAGGGCTCTAACTCTCAAAACGACCGACCGGGTTGTTACAAGTTTTCATGGATGACTTCTCGGTGGTTGGGAATTCTTTTGATGATTGTATTGCAAATTTGGACAAAGTGTTGGCTAGATGTGAAGAAACCAATTTGGTACTCAATTGGGAGAAATGTCATTTCATGGTTGAGGAAGGTATTGTCCTTGGCCATAAAATCTCAAGGAATGGAATTTAAGTTGACAAGGCAAAGATTGAGATGATTTCTAAGCTTCCACCCCAAACTTCGGTGAAGGGTGTGCGGAGTTTCTTAGGTCATGCGGGTTTTTACTGGCGCTTTATCAAAGATTTATATAAGGTGGTGAACCTGTTGTGCAAGATTCTTAAGAAGGATGCCAAGTTTAATTTCAATGATGATATCATGAAAGCTTTTGAACTGTTGAAGATCTAGTTGACAACTACTCCCATCACTCGCTCCAAATTGGAGTGTGCCTTTTGAACTCATGTGTGATGAAAGTGACATAGCGGTTGGGGCTATTTGGGGTAACATATTAACAAAATTTTCTATCCGGTCTACTATGCTAGTAAGACCATGAATAGTGCGCAAGTCAATTATACTGTTACGGAGAAAGAACTCCTTGCTATTATGTTTGAAATTGAGAAGTTTCTCTCATGGACACAAAAGTTATTGTCCACGCGGATCATGCGGCACTTCGTTATCTTATGAGCAAAAAGGAATCCAAAGCTCGTTGATGAGATGGGTACTCTGTTTACAAGAATTTGATATTGACATACAAGAGATGAAAGGTAGTGAAAACCAAGTAGCAGACCACTTGTCTCATTTGGAGAAGGAAGGCAGGACGCATGATGGTCTTGAAATCAATGAATCTTTCCCCGATGAACAACTTTTGGTAATTTCAATGAAAGAGGTGCCATGGTTCGCGGACTTAGCAAATTTTCTTGTGTGTGGAATAATTTCAAATGAGTTTTCCTCAAGCCAAATGAAGAAGCTCAAATGGGATTGTCACGATTATTATTAGGGTGAACCATTTCTTTTCCAGATTTGTACATATGGGGTGATTAGGAGGTGTTTACCGAAAGAAGAGAAAGTTGATTTTCTTGGGGCTTGTCATTCTTCGCCATATGGTGGTCATCATGGTAAAGCAAGAATGGAAGCCAAAGTGCTTAGTTGTGGTTTCTATTGGCCCACTCTTTACAAGGATGCTAGCGAGTTGGTGAAAAGATGTGATGAATGTCAACGGGCCGGTGGAATCTCAAAGAAAAATGAAATGCCTCTCACAATTGGAGATTGATATTTTTGATGTTTGGGGCATTGACTTCATGGGCTCTTTTGTGAGTTCTTATGAAAACACCTACATCTTAGTTCCGGTGGATTATGTGTCCAAATGAATTGAGGTCGTGGCTTTACCCAATAATGAAGCAAGAACTGTAGTGGCCTTCTTGAAGAAGAATATTTTCACAATATTTGGTACTCCACGTGCAATCATAAGAGATGGGGGGTAAAACTTTTGCAACAAGGCTTTTGAAACTTTACTTGACAAGTATGGTATTACTCACAAGGTCACGACTCCCTATCACCCACAATCTAGAGGGCAAGTGGAAGTCTCCAATCGGGAGATTAAGAGTATCTTTTCTAAAACGGTGGATGCTAATTGGAAATATTGGTCCAAGAAGCTTGATGATGCGTTATGGGCTAATCAAACGACTTACAAAACACTGATTGAAATGTCTACGTACCAGTTGGTGCTCGGAAAAGATTGTCATCTTCCAGTGGAACTAGAGCACAAGGCAATGTGGGCTCTAAAGACATTGAATCTTGATTGGGATATAGCAGCTAACTTGAGGGTTGCACATTTGAACTAGATATGGGGAAAACCTGACTTGAGATGATATCAACTATTTAGCTTGACCATTTAGGCTTGAGAAAGCCAAATTGGGCAAAATCATTCTATGACCGAGAGGTATTGCGTGGGTAACTTAGATTTGAGAGCTATAATATACCCGGATCAAGAAAACAAGTGTTGATTCATTTAACCCATTAGGCGAACACCAGACGAAGGTTGCATCCATAGGCTTTTTACCTATTTGAAAACAACCAAAAATAATTAGTCAATTTCTAGTTTCATTTATCTTATTGAGCATTGATAGTGTACTTTATACAAGTAAACTGCAAACCAATTTGATTGGAAGTGTATTTAATTTGTTTCATCTTCACTCATCAAGTATACACTCTAACACCCATTGTTAGCTCCCTGCGAAAAATCGACCCCGACTCATAGTTGGGTACTATTCTTCCAACGACCTCTTCCACTCATTGTTGGGTGTGTATTGGGAGTGGATCACTCACCATGACAACGGGCCTCCCATTTGACCTTCGAAATTTTTCTCCATGCGCGCTCGGATTATGGAATTTTCTTGCAAATCCCCTCGATCCACTCCTTGAATCGGGGGATTGCATTAGGAACTTGGGCAATAGTTTCGATCCACTCCTTGAATCGGGGGATTACATCAGTAACTTGGGAAATAATTGCACGACCATAAACACAGGCAATGCGAGAAAGAATAAAAAGAAAGGAATACTCAAACAATACTTACGGGATGCTTTCCACTCCTCGGGGAACGACAGAAAATCGAGAGGGATCAGGTCTTTGGTTTTCACCGGAATGAACCTTCCCTGCTTGCCTCGGTCCTCATCGATGATAGAGAAATCACCCTTGATTGCTTGGAGAATGATGTTGATCAGTCCCCCTCAGAAGATTCGGGGACTGTATAGGTGGAGTAGATGGTCAAGGGTGAACCAAGGGGCTTCGGTGTTGTTCACATGTAACGACCTGACCAGTTGTTTTGCGCATCAGGACCCCGTTATCCTAAATGAGACTTCCCGTAGAGGCTTATTATGAGTTATAACTTGCGTGGACGGGTGGTTCGGGATTCGGAAGCGTTTAGAGTGGTATAGGAACACTTGGTTGCTTAAGTTTGGCCTTTAAGGCCAAAGTTTGACTTCGGTCAACATTTTGAGTACACAATCTCGGAATCGAGTTTAGACGGTTCCGGTAGCTCTGTATGATGATTTTGGACTTGGGCGTATGTTCGGAATGGGTTTTGGATGACCCGGGGGCATTTCGGCGCCCAATATCAAATTAGAGTTTCCTTACGTTTGAAATTTGGGTTGGAACGTGTTTTTATGTCATTGAGGTCTAAAAGGAATTCCGACACCGAGAATAGTTCTGTTATGTCATTTATGACTTGCTTGCAAAATTTGGTGTCATTCCAAGTAGTATAGGTCGGTTCGGCGCATTGAAAGCAAATTCTAGAACTTTACGTTCAAAGTTTGATTCAATTTGGTTTTGGGGTCGAATTCTTAGTTTCGTTTTTTTTACACATTCCGAATATTCGAGCAAGTCCATATCATGAATACAGACCTTCCAGTTCCTTTGGACGGGGTCCCGAGGGGCTCGGGTGAATTTCAGACCCCTCGGAGTTAAATGAAAAACACCAGAATTTCTGTGTCTGGTTTCCTTCTACGCGTTCGCGGTTGCTCTGTCGTGTTCGCATAGAAGGATCTGGGCAGGGGTGAAAATTTCCCTATGCGTTCGCATAGGGTAGGGCATTGGGCCAGACCAGCTTCACCTTTACTCAATGCATTCGCACCCCCTAGCCGCGTTCGCGTAGGTCTAGCCAAGCTAGCCTACGCGTTCGCGAAGACCTCTCCGCGTTTGCATAGAAGGCCTCATTAGGCCCTAGCCATTTGTTCATCACGAACACACTGCCCTTGATTCATTCACATAGAAGGGGCAGCTGGGCAGTGTGTTTTTGAAACGGGACTTAAACCATTTTTGGGCATTCTTCTTCTTCCTTGGGGTGATTTTTGAGCATGCAAGAGATCCAAACGACCTGGCTATTTTGAGGTAAGAAATTGCTACCATAAACTTAGTCTAATACTTGGATTCTTAGGTATATTAACTCATTAATTAGTGGAAATTTAAGGGTTAGAGTGAAAACCTATGTTTTATAAAAATTGGAAGAATTACCAAGCAATTTGCCATGAAATCACACAAAAACTATATATTAATGATCCTTAGGCTATGGGTAATTAATTCCTTCAAAAAGTTTCCGGAATCCGAGCATGTGGGCCGGGGGGTGTATTTTAGGATTTTTCAAAGTAAGGTGAAATAACTAAGTAAATAGGAGAATTCCATACTTTTGAGTATATATTGATATATTTGTATAACATTTGGCTAGTTTCGAGTCCTTGGGTGACGAGTTTGGAGTTTTCAGGCGCGTTCTTGACCCGGAGAGTAGGTTCGACACAAGGTGAGTCTCCTTTATAACCTTGTAAGAGGGAATTGTCCCCATAGGTGATTATAAATGGTTGTTTATCCTTATTTGCGGGAGCTACGCACGCACGAAGTGATGAGAGCCCGTGCGTAGCTACTATTATGCCTTGTCGGGTAGTGTAGGACTCACAAGCATGCTTTGCGTGTTATATCTGTGATCTTGCATATGGTCTAAGTAGTCTAATATCCTCGAATATCTCATGTTAAATCCTAATAAGTTATGCTTTGAAGTTGACATTATTAAATTCTCACCCTTTTAGTATGTTCCCTACTAAGTTATCTGGAATCTTTTGCTAATCATGTATTTATACGGGAACCCAAGTCGCATGAATGATTCGCGATCGGGGTAGTCCTAGTATTACATTAACCCGATTCGCATGAATGATTCACGAGCGGGGTAGTCTTAGTATTATATTAACCGTGTCGCATGTTCGATTCGCGAGCAGGGCAGATAGATGCATCTATGGTTCGGGTCGTTCGACCCTCGGCAGTGCACATTTACTTTTCACGTCCTAACGATCATACGTTCATAGCCTGTTATATGTTTGGTAATTTATGAGAAGCCCTATAATTGTAACTATTGATTTCATGAAAGAAAGAAGGATAAATAGCTTGTATGCCATGGAAAGGGATGGCATGAGGGTACTAGAGATTGTTATTTGATGCTCATTTCCTTATTACTGTTCATTACTGCTATTACTGATTAGTTTGTATTCATTTCACATTGTCTGAACCTAGTAAGTATCACGTCAAACTCTCGTCACTACTTCTTCGAGTTTAGGTGGGATACTCACTTGGTACATATCTGTTTATGTACTCATGTTACGCTTCTGTACTTAATTGTATAGGTTCTGAGGCTGGTGCATCTGGTTATCCGACCGGAGCTTGACCCTGGGAGTATAATCTAGACCTGACTCCACGGTGAGCTGCTTCTCTTGGCGATTCTCAGCAGCACTATGGAGTTATCTTTTTTTTATTTCTATCTACTTCCTTCAGACAATAGAACAGTTTATTTCATATTTTGTATATTCTACTAGTTCGTCTGTAGACGTGTGACACTAGTTCCTGGCACACACATAGTAGACTTTATATTTTTGGAATTGTATATGTTGGTTCATGATCCTTGTGGATACATTTAATTTAGTTGGCTAATTTATCCGCTTCCACCTAAATGTTCTAAGCTTAAAATTTGGTAAGTGTGGGGATGTTTTATCAAATAAGGAAATTTCATTTGTAAACAAATTGTTGGCTTTGCCTGACCCTGGTGTTGGGCGTCATCACGACCTGAGTTAGGATTTTCGGTCGTGACAATATGGTATCAGAGCACTAGGTTCACGTAGGTCTCACAAGTCACGGGCAAACCTAATAGAGTCTTGCGGATCGATATAGAGACGTCTGTATTTATTTTCGGGAGGCTATAGGGTGTTAGGAAACCTCTATGTATTCATGATCTATCGTGCAGTTGATGGTTTACTAAATCTCATTCTTCTCTTCTCTCACAGATGGTGAGGAAGCGTACATCTGGTAGAGGCCGGGGGAGGGCACCGACCCGAGGTAAGGGACGGGGGCGTCCCAGAGCTATTCCAGTTGCACCACCAGGGGATCCTACTATAGAGGAGCAGGGGGAGGTGCCCCCAACGGGTCCGTCTCCACTGGACTTCATGACAGTGCCAGGCTTCCAGGAGGTCATGGGCCGTATGATGAGATTTATGGATACTATGTCCCAGGCTAGTTTATTTCCAGCAGATCCTACCACTTCTCAGGCGGAAGGGGGAGCCCAGACCCCTACTGCCCAGGCTGCAGGCCAGACAGCAGCACTTCATCATACCCCGGGTACACTGCCTGTGGGTAGGGTCCAGCCTGTAGCAGCAGCACCTGAGTCCAGACCAGCTGCGGACGGTGATCCGCAGAAGTTATTGGACAGATGGACTCGATTGCACCCTCCAGTCTTCGGGGGTGAGCGAGGCGAGGATGCCTAGAACTTCATTGACAGGTGCAGGGATAGACTGCACAACATGAGGATACTAGAGTCCCATGGAGTGGACTTCACTACTTTCCAGTTAGAGGGCAAAGCTCGCAGATGGTGGCGGTCCTATATTCTTAGCAGGCCAGCAGATTCTCCTCCTACCACTTGGGAGAAGTTAACTCGGATGTTTCTAGACAGATATATCCCACCCTTAGAGAGGGAAGAGTTGCGGTATCACTTTGAGCAGCTGGAGCAGGGGCAGATGTCAGTGACAGATTATGAGGCCAGATTTTCAGAGTTGTATCTCCATGCACTCATGATACTACATACCGATGCTGAGAGAGTGCAGAGATTTGTAGCCGGGTTGCATCTAGGCATTAGGGCCAACATGGTCTGAGAGGTGGAGATGGGGACTCCTTATCAGTTGGTAGTGGAGATTGCTCGTAGGATCGAGGGTTATCAGTCGAGGATCAGCGAGCAGGTACAGCAGGATAAGAGAGCCAGATATTCCAGGGACTTCAAAGGTTCCCCAGCTGGGGCAGAGGTCAGCCCAGTAGGCCCCCATATTCAGCACCCCCACCACCACCTCCTCGTGATGCTCCAGTGAGACCTTATTTCAGCGCTACGCCAGAGGGTTCTCACCGTTCCCCAGTTATCCAAGGTTCTTCTTCAGGGCAGCAGGCCATGCCTCGGGGAGATGTTATGAGTGCGGGGATCTCGGCCATATCAGGAGGACTTGTCTCAGGTTTTGGGGCAAGGCAGTGCAGCAGGGTTATCAGCCTATGAGTCCAGAACCAACAATCAGGCCACCTAGAGGTGGAGGATAGGTTGGCAGGGGTCGTCCTAGAGGTGGAGGCCAGTCAGGGGGAGGTCAGGCAGCTCCTGTTCACTTTGGTGGAGCTCAATCTTCCGGTACTCCAGCTAGATTCTATGTTATTCCAGCTAGATCAGATGCAGTGGCATCAGAAGCCGTGATCACAAGTATTATCTCAGTGTGTGGTAGAGAGGCTTCAGTATTATTTGATCCAGGATCCACCTATTCCTATGTTTTAGCCTTATTTTCTCATTTCCTGGATGTTCCTCGTGAGTCCTTGTGTTCTCCTATATATGTGTCCACTCCTGTGGGCGATTCTGTGGTGGTAGACCGGATCTATCGGTCTTGTGTGATCACCTTCTGTGGTTCGAGAACAGAGCGGACCTTTTGTTGCTCGACATGGTTGATTTTGAGGTTATTCTAGGCATGGATTGGCTATCTCCTTATCATGCCGTGCTAGATTTCCATGCCAAGACAGTTACTTTATCCATGCCCGAGTCTCCTAGGCTAGAGTGGAGAGGTTCCTCAATTAGTGCAGCCAGCCGGATTGTTTCATTCCTGAAGGCTCGATATATGGTCGAGAAGAGTTGTCTGGCCTATCTTGCTTATGTGCGGGACACCACCGCCGAGTCTCCAACAATTGATTTAGTGCCTGTGGTTCGAGATTTTGCTGATGTATTTCCTTTAGACCTTCCAGGAATGCCTACAGATCGTGCTATTGATTTCTGCATTGATTTAGCTCCAGGCACCCAGCCTATATCTATTCCTCCGTACCGTATGGCTCTGAAATAGTTGAAGGAGTTGAAGGAGCAGCTTAAGGAGTTGTTAGCTAAGGGGTTTATCAGGCCGAGTGTATAGCCATGGGGTGCCCCAGTTTTATTTGTGAAGAAGAAGGATGGAACTATACGTATGTGTATTGATTACTGCCAGTTGAACAAGGTCACCATTAAGAACAAGCATCCTTTGCCGCGCATCGATGATTTGTTTTACCAGTTGCAGGGCGCTCGGGTGTTTTATAATATTGATTTGAGATTGGGATATCATCAGTTGAGGATTCGGGCCTCAGATGTTTTGAAGACTGCTTTTCATACGAGATATGGCCATTATGAGTTCCTGGTGATGTCCTTTGGCTTGACTAATTCCCCAGCAGCATTTATGGACTTGATGAACAGGTTATTCAGTCTGTATATTGATTCCTTTGTCATTGTCTTCATTGATGACATTTTGATTTACTCACGTAGCCTGGGGGGGCACGAGCAGCATTTGAGAGTTGTGCTCCAGACTTTGCAAGAACAGAAGCTATATGTTAAGTTCTCCAAGTGTGAGTTCTGGTTGGAATTCCACGGCATTCTTGGGGCATGTGGTATCTAGAGAGGTGATCACGCTCAACTATGTCTTATAAAAAGACTAAACGGGCGTTGCAAATATAATCTGGGGTATTAAGCCCAAAGTTGATCCAACAGAGAATTGAACGTATCAATTGAGTTTATAAAATACTAAACTGTTACTTAATCACTTTTCTCAAGACTTTTGAGTATTAATTGGTGATGTTTAATTAACTCTACTAACAAAATAATCAACTAGTAATTAACTAACAATTTA